>VZTO01007405.1:0-26618 GCA_013400615.1 Syrrhaptes paradoxus | reverse complement strand
CAGAAATGTGAGGAAGGAGGAAGAAAGGGAGAGGGTTGGGAAAGAAGGGGAAAGGAAGTGAAATGGAGCATTCCCCTTCTTCTGCAAAGAACGTGAGATACTTCTTGTGGTTAGCATTGCTCATCTGACAAAAGGCATTTAAACAATTTTGAACTTTCTGTGAAGTTAATATAAAATAGCAGTGCTTAGAATAGCACACTATTATTAATTCTGAAATTGTTTCAAAGTCTCCTTTTCCACCCACTCCACACGACATAGACACAGTTACTATTATTTTTATGCTTAACTCACAGTATATCTGAAAATGATCAATGAAAAAAAGATCAATGCACTGCCCAGGGAGGTGGTGGAGTCACCGACCATGGGGGTGTTCAAGAAACGTCTGGATGTCGTGTTGAGGGATATGATTTAGGTGTTCCTGCTCCGGCAGGGGGATTGGACTAGATGATCTTTCGAGGTCCATTCCAATCCCTAACATTCTGTGATTCTGTGTGAAGCCAGTCATCAGGAAGCTTTTTGCAGAATGGAATTATACACATATTATTAGGGCTCCCAACAAAATTCCCCTGACATAATGAGGTAGAATTTCCTTTTTCTATTTCATATTACATTGCATCAATACTTCGGTGCACTGTACTGCCAATTAACCCTTCTTCCCCTAGCAAAGTAGTCAGACATACACTCTCACATTTCTCCTATAGACCTCTTACTAATCTGGAAGTATCCCTGTTGTCACTTTTTCACAAACCTGATGTTGATGCTGTTTTTCACTATCTAGTCACCATTTGAACTGAACAATATTACTCAGGACATCTTGTAGGGAATCTGAGATTCTTTCAGAAAGAAAAGGGACAGTTACAAAAAAAAAAAAGAAAAAAGAGAGACTCACAAGGTTTCTGAAACTGTCAAATACACAACAAACAGCACTTAGGCATAGTGCTCTTAGAGCTCTTCTGAAAAAGACCCAAGATCCATCCGTCCCTTCGGCAGTGACTTCATGCATATTGACACTGTGTCTAGAAATTGCAATCTATGAACACTGAAGGAACTCCATTTTCTTAGTGTAGAGAAGACCGATGGTGAGAAGCGTAAGGTAGTTGTGTAGAGGAAGGGAATAAATTCCTTTGGTGACAGGAGAAATAACGGGTAAAATCTTGTAGTGAGAATAGTGAAACAGCCCATGAGGAAGCTGGATTTCCATCAAGAAAGTACTTTTAGAAGAGGTTGACAAGTACTGGCCAGGAATGTTGTAGGGACAGTTGGTCCTTCCTCGGAAAAAAGGGCTGAACTAGATGTCTCAAGGTCTGTGATTCTTCATTTACTATGAACTGGATACCTGTTCAAACATCTACAAAACTTTGATCAATACTTCTTTTATTCATTGACTTTTTCCTGAAAAGTGAACTTATAAAATGTGTTTTCTTTTCTACTCTTCAGTGACACCATTGTTTCCACCTCCATTTATATATTAATATTTAGTTACAATTTTCAACAAATTATAGGATTTTGTGGATGTTCATTTACTAACCAAACCTATTAATCTTCCATCTCTTTGGAATGAATACGTATGAAGTCTGTGTATTTTGCTATCTATCCCCCCCTTTTATTTTTTCTTTCTTTTTCTCTGACTATCATTTGTTTCCTAACACTCCAAAATTTTTTTTTGGAGTTTCGTCTCCCACTTCTGTGATCAGCTAAGCAGAAACGTTTTTCAGAACTTCTGACTCATACAGAAAGAAATAAATAACCCAAACACACTGATGTCTAGGCAAAGAAGTTCCAGTGAAAGTATTTGAAACCTGTACTTCCCAGGATGAATCATCTACTCCCATACACATTTATTTCAATAAAATAACAGCAGAGTTCAGATGGTCTTACACACTGTTAATCACATCACCTTTCTCCATCAGCAGATATATGCACACCTTTGTGTATAAAAGTGGGTTTTAATTTTTAAAGATTCCTTGAAGAAATATTAGATAATTTATTTCAGACAAAAACACTGATGAAAAGTTTCACATCTCCCTTATCCCACAGGGAAGATTTCCAGGAAAGCAGGCTTATTTTTCCATGATTATCTGTTATGAAGCCTAAGAAAGCAGAAGCGGAAACACTAGAAAGTTGTGTTCCATCTATAGGTAGTCCTGGAAGTTCTGATCTAGTTCTTCAAACAAGAAAGAAAAATACTGAGAGTTTATATGTGGGTATATTCTCATTGTCTGTTCTTTTTTAAATAAAAAGCTAGAGCTGTGTCCAGTTATGTCCAGAAACAGTTTGCTGTCACTTTGGTCTTTACAAGCTTGTTTCTATATTTTTTAATTCACACCAGTTCTATTTATTGCCTCATTAAGTGATTTAATACTTATTATTAATACTTAATACTATTAAATACTGAAGCTATATTAGACATGTAAGAACATATTTACAGGACTGGGAATAATTTTTCATACAGTCAAACTGACCAGCAAATTGTATTGCCATGCACAACTAAATTTTTATATCTTTTTTTTTTGTTTGTTCATGGTGTTTTTGTTTTTGTTTGCTTTTTTTTTTTTGTTCACAGATTTCCATAGCAAGTAGTTGGTTATAATGGAGTTTGGTCACGTAAGCCTTTGGAAGTTGTGGTAATTTCTGACAGTAATCCTCCTGCTTTACAACTTCAGAGTTCTGGTCTGCATTACTTTTCTTCTGTCTCCTTGCAGTCTACAGCCAAGTTAGACATTTAGGATTGAACTAAGACAAGATACAAGTCTGCTTTACTGATTTACTTTGCACCAAATGAGATATTTAAAAATCTTCAAACACAGAGGTGACCATTTGCAGTGGTTTACAGCTATTGACTAACTTTGCTAAGTAACTTCATTTTCTCTCTATTTTACAAGTAACAGCCTGAAGTTTCTGCTGATATAATCACTCTGACTTCAGAAAAGTTAAACCAGCAGACAATTATTTCCAGTACTTGTTCTTCTCTGTCCCAAGGTGAAATTCACCTCTTGGCAAGATCTGAACCTGTGTTGATGCAAATAATGATTTTCCCCTAATGATTTTAAAAATTTATTTATAAAAGTAACATTTTTTGGTATAATTTAGTGTTTTTCTCACAAATAATTAAAGTGATGTGATAGTTTTAAGAATAAATATTTAGGTTTACTGTTTACAAGCACAGACAGGTAAAATGTACACATGAGAATTCACCTTCTGGAGAATATTCATATTAGGAACAGACTCAGCCATCTGTAACAGATTGGAGTTAGAAGTGCCTCTTCTTTCCCCTTTTCTTTCTACCTAAGTACTAGTAAACTAAAATGACTAGATTAATTCACAGCCACATCAGAGTTAAATGTTTATCTGTGCTGGGCTACTGCACTTCAATATGCTTGCAAGAGCTTTCTAGTTTTATAGGAGAACCTAGGATGCTCATTATCATTCCATGCAGATTCACTCACATGTGTTTGATACATGGATTCAAAGGCTGCACAATGAACTGCCATATAAAAAATATAGTTACATCAGAACATATGAAATACCCTTCAGGGTCAGACCAGTTATCCACCTGGCTCTCCAGACCGTCTCTAACAGTAGCAAGAGTAGATACTCTTGAGAGGCACTTTTTACAGTTAATCCCCTTTATACTTCCCCTGCATCCAAAACTACTGTCAATGGCATGTTATGGAATGCCGGATAATGACCACACAAAGCAAGATACAGCAACAACATACAATTGGTTAAAAGATAAGAACAAGGTTATAGTTAAACTGCAAAAAGAGGAACATCCTTACATTGAGATAACCAATTAGAACTAACAATGTAAGACCTGAATAAGGGGCTTAGGACAGTTTTTGTCTCAGGGCAACTTTTTCTGAGCCCAATCAACAGTATGCATCAATCTTAACGACCTGTACTACTGCAAAAAAGCTAGAGTGGCTTGATTCCATTATTACATAAAGATAGAGATTTTAATGTGTTGGGCTTTTCTTTTTTTCGTGGTGAAGATATTCTGCAAGTTTGTGCTGACAGAGGAAACGCTAGTATCTGTTAAATTTACCATCATCTTTGAACCAAAAATAGTAGAACAGAAAGTCTTGAAGAACCTCTTTGGTATATTTCTGAAGCAGTGAATTAAAAATGATTAGATCTTTTCTGTAAAGACCTCCTGCACTTAAGTGGAAACAGATTTTCCTTTTGAGAAGGCTCAGTTTTATTTTTTTTTCCCTGCTTGACTTTTATTTGAACCATTCGGGTTTTGTCCACTTATGAAGAGTCCATGGTAATTTGAAAACTTACCAGATCACTAGAACTTTAGAACTAGCTGATGACAAAAGGAAAGAGTATTTGGTCTTTTAAAGCTTGCAGCATGCATGCTGACTTACAGTAAGCTAAGAAGACATGTATTCATGATGTGATTTCCATGATATTGTGCATGACAATGTGGTTATATTAGACAATTAATTAACTTGTGATGTTACAAAGTGATGAGAGAAACACTGTCCCTTGGATTAGCAACATTAAACAAGTAAACAGACAAACCAGATTAACAAGTTTGTTAAGGCCTTTGCATTCTCTTTAATTGAATCAGAAAATTTTCCTGAAGAATTGTATACCTCAGGCAATATGTCAATTATTTGGGGAACAATAAAGTATTTTTCACATATGGATTCATATTCATGAGCTCCCCATTACACCTAGCACACAGCAATGTTTGTTGGTATTACTTAAAATAAGAGCTGGTTAGGGCATTCATCTACTCTCAGTTGTAATTTGGGGTAAAAAAAGTACTGTGTAGTGGAGAGGGAATGTGAAAGAAATCGTAAGAAGCGTAAGCAGCATAGGTATAAGGAGCAAGTCTATCCTAGAATAGTTGTCACCTTCGCAGTGCCTTTAAGAAAGGTTTGGAAGTATATGTAGCTCCAGTAGAATATTTTCCATCAGAGAAACCATAAATGTCTATCAAAGGTAAGCAAACCTCATAACTCCATTCTTCAATCAGGGAAAAGATGTACTATTGGGGAAAAAAAAGGCAACTCTCCTCAACTATCAATCAAGGTTCATTCACAAAATGAACATTTCTTCACAATATAATGTTTTTTATTAACTGCTTCAATTGTTAGTTAGGACACATTTTACACACACATTCTCTGTATATAGTGGAATACACGCTTATCACCAGTGCTGTATCCACACCATTACCGCTGGTGGCCTGCTGCTTGAAGTAGTTTACTTTGGGAATGAAGAAATATCTGACTGAAGCCAACACTGAGCAAGTCACAACTGCTTGGGCTCAGTGTTAGGTCAGGTTCACAGCTCCCACTGCTGGGTAACTCATTCATTAACTACAAGCACTAACATCTCTCATAAAGCAGCAGCAGGAGATGATGACTGTTTCCTAACATTATTCTTTGACTATGATCTCATTATGACGAATGAAAAAAGGGCTTAAATTATTTACACTGTTATCATCTTACCTTCCTGGCAGTAGGGAAATACAAGTTTTCTCTTTTTTTTTTTTTTTTTTGATGGAAACTTCACAAGGGGAAGACTGCAGTGTGTTCACTCATTTCACACAAGCTGCTACAAGCACAGCGAATCTGTCCTTCCCCCTTCCCACAGAACAGGTCTCTCCTAGCTGCTGCTCTGACAGATTGATCCAGCCTCTGGGTTGACACCGTGGCCTACAAACGTGTCCTGCCGGCTGCTGGGCCGTGGCACGCTGGCACCCACTGAAGAGCGCCCACTCCATTGCCTCAGGAGACTGAAGAGTCTTTCTTGCCATCCGTCACCTGTGAGAGCTGAAGCCTTCTCTTCGAAGGGCGCACTGGCCTATGCACGGGATACCGCAACCGTGTCCCAGTGCCGCAGCGCGGAGCCCGGGGGTGACAGCCCTCCTGGGGCGTTGGGGCTGCGTTCGCCCCCTCAGGCGGCAGAGCTCCCTGAGGTGATGCGAGGGGTCGCCCAGGGGCCACAGCAGAGGCACCCTCCGCTCCCGCCTCACTCCAACCCGCCCGACCCACGGCGGAGGCAGGCCAGCGGCTTGGGCCCAGGGCAGCACCCGGGGCTGCCGGCAGGGTAGCACCCAAGCGTGGGCAGATCTGCCGGAAAGGCCCAGGCATGGCCGAGACAGGCTGCTGAGGTACCGCAGCCAGGACGCAGCTCCCCCCCGGGCCAGAGCGGGCGCTGTAGCGGGGCGCGGCCCTGCAGCGGGGAGTGCCCTGGGCCAGACTCCATCCCCGTCACGGGCCGCCCGCTGTCCCCTTAGAACCTCAGCGGGAAACAGCTCGTGGCAGTCCCGGCGCGGCGGAGGACTACAGCGCCCGGCGCGCACCGCGGCCCCGGGGCTGCGCGGGGGTGGCTGTGGCTGGTAGCGGGGCTCGCCGGCTCTCAACCAACCCCGCACACAGCGCCGTTTCCAGGTGTGCCCGCCTCTGGTATCTTAATTGATCAGTCTGACAACCAATAGCCCGGGAGGAAGCTCCGCGCCTGCCCAATCACCGCTCCGGAAAAAGGGATGCGGGCGGTGCCCTGGAGGACAGCGGGCTCGGTGGCGCCGCGGCTGAGGAAGGGCGAGAGCCCGGGTAGGCGGTGCGGGCGAGCGTGGCCGCGGTCCGGCCGGGACTGCCGCAGGGATGGCGGCGACGGCTGCCGTGAGGGGGTTAACCCCTTTAGGGAGGGCCGCGGGCCCCTCCGTAATCCTCTGAGCGCCCCTCTGCGCCGCGCGCAGCCGTTATCCGTCCCCGTGGGCGCGCCGGCGCCGTCCCGGCACTGCAGTCGCCATAGAGACCGCGCCGCACGCCATGGGGCGGAGGATGGGCCAGAGGCCGGGCCGGGGGGCGCCACTTTAGCCCCCTCCTCGCACCGCACAGAGCATCCCCCGCGGCGGCCGGGGATACCACGCTCCGCAGGGACCCGCCGCGCCGCCCTGAGGAGCCGCCGCTTCGGCCCCGTTCCAGGTGAGGAGACGCGGCGCTGCGCGGCGCCGCCGCCGTCACCCCTGCGCGCCCGGCGGGCAGAGGGGTCCCCGGGGAGCGCTCCGGCTGCCTCAGCGGGGCGCGGCCCTCGGGCTCCGGCGGCTGAGCCCCCCTCGGGTGCTGCGTGGGGGCCGCCTCGCGGTTCGTCTCCTCACGGGAGAGGGAGTTCGCCGGGCGCGGGAGCTCTGAGGAGCCGCGGCCCGCCCCGAGGGGAGCTTGGGGGTCGCTGAGGGGACGGCGCGATCCCCTCTGTGGAGTTGAGGCTGGCGGGTCTGGTGGGCGCCGGCAGAGTCACCGCGGCCCCGGCCTCTACGGAGGATTCAAATTTATGGGCACGGTATTTTTTTTATTTTTTGTTCCGCCCCCTTGCCGCAAGAAGGCAAACGGTACCGGCACTTAGCTGTTCGGGGGGCCAAACAGCCCTGGTTTGAAAGAGCTGCATCGCTGCTTCTGGTGGTTCATTGTGGCGGGCGGGCAGCGGGTGCGTGTGTGGGCAAGGCGGGCTGGGGGGGATCGGGCTGGCTGGCGTCTGGCGCGTGGAGTGCCGGAGCCATTAGCAGCAGTTGCATCAATCTGTGAATACAGATATGCCTGGCTAGGCCGCGGGTGCACTCACCACAGGGTCGTAGTAAACATATAGACTGCATATGGAAGAAATTTAAAAAGCATTATTATACATACTTTGAGCTTTAAAGAAAAGGAAATGCGGAAATAGCTTGTTCCAAAGTCTACAGATGATGTCTGGAGCTGCAACTGCATCCTTGTACTTCTGTTGTCACTCTAGAGCAAAAGCAAGGAGAGGACAAAGATCCGTACAGGGTTTCTAACCTCTGGTGTGAGCCGGAGCACTTGGGAACAACTGCTAGTATGAATGGGGATAGATTTGCAAATATTGTATTGTTAATATATTACCCTCGGAGGAGGGAGATGGACACAAAAGAAAGACCCCTGATCGTAGCACAGCCTTTTGAGAACCTTCTGCCATATTTATAATTAATCTGGGAAGGACTATGGAAAATGAGTTATAAAATAGGTTGTAATGGCTTTCTTAGTCTGTGTGTGCAGAACCAGTTGAATTTTAGTTTAAATATTCAGAAAGAGGAAGCTATATTGATGGGAAAATTGAGAGCCCTAAAATAAAACATACTCTCTTTATTTTAAAGCTGTGTTAGCCTTAAAGTGAGTGATTAGTTTCCAATGTGATGGTTTCCAATGTGTAGAATTTTTATATATTCTGTGTAGTTAATGCCATGCCTCTGTTGAACATGTGCTATGCTTGTAGATATGTTAGTTCATTTTAGCTGTAGTATCTGAGAAAGCAAAAGATTAGGCCTTACTTTGCTGCTCTTATTTGATTTTGGAAATTTTTGGGAAAGTCCTAATGATCTGAACTCACAGTACAAAGATACCTAACATTTTTATTCTGTGTTAAATTGCACAGAATACTTTATTGATGATGATTCCTTTGTTTTACAGTGTGAATTATATATAACAAAGTATTAAAATTTCTTAACTTGCTAAACCAGAAGTATGCTTATTAATATTTGTTTGACTTGTCAAAAATTATGCATAGGAAAGTTTGACTACAGTAGTATGTGTATTCATTGGTTAAAAGTTATTTTGAAAATAGTACCTCATGATACCGTAATTTAAAATATGTGAAGATGGGATCGATTATCTCTGACAAATACTTTGTTCTTTCTGATATATTTCTGATGTACCATCATGCTCTTGAAGTTCACCGTCTTTTTAAGCTTCCTATTCTGGAAATGATGGGGTTAGAATGAGATTAGCAAATTGAGTGACTGGAATGTCGTGATGTTGGTCAGCTTTAGTGTAGTTGCTGTAGTGCTGCTGTGTGCTGCAGGCTGTTACCTCTAACATCACAACTTCCAGAGAGGGTTTTCCAATGTGACTGATTAAATCAAGAAAGATTTTTGAGCATGACAAAGGAGCGAGATGAGTGGAGTTTTCCCTGTTTGAAACCAATTTCTAAATTATCAGCTTCTACCAGTTGTAGATATGTGTGTACAGAAGGTTGAACGTTTACTTAGCGTGTGAAGTTGCGCTATGTGGTATATTAATATACTGCTGTGTTTTCTGTGTTAGCTAAGACTTGTTTATCTAGCAGGAATGAATTGATACTCTACAACAGGAGACTGACGGTTTCTGTGTATTCCTGTGTGTTGTGCTGTCTCTTTCTCCTGCTCTGTGAAAGCACAGCACAAAGCCTTTGTGTTTGGCTGGAGGGGAGGAGGAACAGCTGCCTTTTCAGTACAAGACACCAGGATTCGTAGTGGTCTCACAGGGATGCGTTGTTGCACATGGACCAGCCTCTGTCCTTCCTCCCTCATTCTAACTGTTAAAGCACTCTGTCCCTGATGGCAGAGAAACCTGAGCTCCGAGCAGTGTGTTGCACCATGGATCTAGCAGATCAGTCTGCTGGGCCATTTGTGAAGGTATAGATGGGCAAGAGTTAAAACATGCAAAACTGACTGTATGCAGGGTTACATTAAGGAATTCAAGGGCTACACATCATGTTGTGTTTAAAAATTACTTAGTATCAAATTGATCTCTTGTCCATGATTGGGATGAAAGAAACTTTTTCAAATACTTACTCTTTTATTTGTTCTTCTTTTATTTAACAGTTTAGTATTTCGGCTACTGAAATGGGAATTAAACATGTTAACTTTGAGAAGAGGAAATAAAAATTATTTCAGTTAGATGAGAGAGTACAACTAAATGGAGCAGTTTTGCTTTTCTGCTTTTTGTGCTTTAATGGTTGTACGGTATTCTGTGTCACACAGTGGTAGAGTAAAAGTTAATTTCCCTCTCTTTGTTGGAAACATTGAATACTGTGTAATGTAGCTTTTAGTAGCTGTATCTTGTATGTTCTTTCCAAATTGCTTCTTTGAAAATATCATCCGATATTTTACTTATCCTTTACAACTTCATTATATTTATTAAGATTTTAGAGTTGGAGTATTTCTTCCCCTCCCCGCCCCTTCAGTGCTTTTGAGTAGTGTGCTTTTGAGGGAATCTGGTAACTTGGGGTTTTTTAAGCTGCTTATGAAGTTGAGGCGCCATTCTTGGTAGTTTAAATTTGTAGTCTACTTTTTTTTTTTCTTTATTAGCTCTTAAGTCACTAATCTTGAAACCTTAGTGGAAAATTCAAACAATAAAATCAGACTTTTGATGCTTCACCTCTAGATCTGTTAGAGTATATTTTTCTCATTTTTGAGATGATGTGCAAATCATATCTTTCAATAACTTGTTCTTCAGACTTGTTTTTCTATTAATGGAGACAAATAATTGAAAACCTTGAGGAGTTTTTTGGGGAGAAGGGAAAGATTAGAGAGGAGGGAGGAAAAAGAGGGCAAACAGTGAAACTGAGGAAGCCTTTAGTGTTTTTATAACAAAACTGCATCTTGTTAAGAATTCAAAAATGTGTTCATTGTTATGTTCGGTCATGTTTTTCTGTGATTGTTGTACTGCATGGGTGAGAACAAATTGTGTGGAGAAAGGCATTGCTCAAGTGCTGTTTGATGCTGTTGCTTTGTCTCTGAAGAGATTAATCAATTATTGAGAATTAGGTTATGTGCAGTGATGAGAAACTCCATCTGGTAGTTCTTCCTTTTGAACAAATATGTCTGTTGCTTAGCCTTGCATTTGAGTGCAGGAGAAGCTTCTGAGTAGTTGGAAGAGTTGAAGACAGGCTGGATTTTCATGGATGGAGTTAACCAACTCACTGATGGTGTTGGTGAGGCAAATAATCTTTTCAAAGTTGTCTGTTAGGTTAAGAAAGGGTAAAATATGCCAAACTTGCTTTGAGAGATTGTAAAAGATGTAAAGTATTTTAATGAGGCCATTTTTTTTTTTATTTCTGGATGTTGCAAAGGAGTTTGTTACTTGTTGCAGGTCCAAGTTACTGTCTGGAACTAACACGGGAAAAAACTGAGATGATCAAGGTTGGCATCCTCCCGGTCTGTTTAAATGGAAAGAATTTCTGATGTTTTTGATGCACTTCTCTCTCACAACTGAAGTTACATAAAAATTGTATCCTGTGTTAATGGGCTTGCCTCATCCCTGGTTAGGAAAGATCTTGCCTTGTAGAGTTTGCATCTTTTCAGTACTTGGGAATTGTCTCCGGTCAGCAACTGCTTATCGATTCTGAAACAGGGGGTTTGTTCTGCTCTCTGTCACTTTCTAGATAATTCTCGGATAATGTTTGTTGCTTCTGTCATGCAGTTTCTTGGGGTATTAGTTTTGTGAGGGTTTTAGCAATACTTATTTGATACAATGTTCTTTATCAGTGTAGTAAGAATGTGATTGCTTTGTCCTGTGGTGTATCAGCATGTGTCTTGTTGCAGCTGTTAAGTTTACTGCTATCGTAGTGCCACTCTTGGAGAGCAGTACAGCTTCCGAGCAAGTTCAGTATGTCTGTTTAGCTTCACAGTGTTGAAGTATTTAAAAAGAAAAAAAAGGTGGGGTGGTCTATAAATAGAGCATGCCTGCCTCTTTTCAGCATCAAACTGGTGACCTTTTGGAATGTATTTGTATTGTTATTTTGCTTTGAATAGTGTTACGTTGAGTTATTTATTTTCCTGTTTTTCCATTTGTCAGCATCCTGAGTTAAATAGATCCAAAACAGGCAATATTAAATGATTGAAATTGTATTAGATGAAAAATGACTGTGCTACTCCTTGAATTTCATTGAATGCCCTCTCTTCATATGTGACACTTTGATTTTCTGTATCCAGTAGTCTATAAAATCAAAGTATAATTCCCTAAGTAGAGTTAGCCTAGAACAAATTGGCGTGCCATACTCTGAGGAGGAATTGATATTGGATTGTGATCCTTTTTCTGCATAAAGTTTATCTGCTGTTTTGTCAAGCTCTAGGAATTATTGTGATAATCGTGATGATTTGGGTGAAATTATAGTTTTACAGTTTTGAGTAAGATGGTGTTTCCTGTGGGGGAACCTGTTGAACAATTTGTTTGGTTGGAGAAAAATAATGAAAGAATCACAAGATAAATGCTTTCTTCACGCTAATCTATTGGTCTCGTGGGAGAAATGTGCTAGCTAACCTAGACAGTTCTTGTCTCGACCAGGCAAGAACTAAGAAATGGATGATGAAGCTGGGGAGCAAGTCATGAGCCTCCCACAGTAAAGCAGATGCATGCAGGAAAGAAGCTCCTTTATCGACTCTCTGGTGCTGACTGTCATTTATTTTTAGATATATATGCATATAATAATATTTTTCATGTGTTAGCTCCTGCGGATGAAATTACACATTATTGTTGAACCAGTCTAACAGCTGTCTGTTTATAAGTGGCAGATGATGTCCTCTGCCTGTGCCTTTTCTACTGCCCATTGATCTCTGAGCTGCACTGATTCAACTCGCTAACTTGATGAGAATGATTGTAAGAAGGGAGTTGTTTATTGCTTTTCTGCTGAGACAGGTTTATAACTCTTGCCAGGTCATGCTGTTACATACAACTTCACCCTGAATGTCTAGCTGAGACAGTAGCCATAAGCAGATCCTTTCTGTTACTGTAGCTTGGGCGCTCAGCTGATCTGTCTTTCTGCCTGTTGTCAGCTCGGGGGAACGTTTTATCTGAAAGGCTGTTTTGAGGCGATGTTGCACTCCCTTCCTTGTTGGTTAGATGGAAATTTGGGCTAGATGCTAAATTCAGGCTGGACGTTTCTCCCTGATGTCCATGTTGTTCATATGTATTTCATTAGTTTTGAGACTAGGATGGCTCAGCCGTGCGGCTGTGTTTCTGTACGTAGCTCCGAAAGCTGGGCTGACCTTTCTTTGATGAGTCAATTTTCTGTTGACCTCCCTCTGCCATCAGAGAGCAGCTGTACTTCGGCTGGCTTGCTGGAGCTGGTAGGTAATACATCAATTCTATTGTGAGGACCTGCATCAACATGTAACAGCTCCCTGAAATATTTGTTTTTCCTGGAGTAAAGGTTTGGACAGAATTGATTTATGGTCTGAATCAGGACCAGGGCCTGCCATATGAGTAGCCCTGCAGTAGATACTGATTTTGGTGTTGACGTATATGTGCTCTTATTTTTCTTTCTCCGAAAGAGGTAAAAGCTGAAATCTTGGTCTTAAGAGTGGTAATAGCTAAATTCTTATTTATTACCCTTATTATTACTCTTCTTGTTCCTAGTATTAATTAAAAAAGTATACAGATTTTACCCATATCAATGTATGTTTTCTGTTTCTCAGCAGAAATCTCATAAGCCTGCTTGCCATATGATTGTATATTCACCATATTCTCTTACAGAGCAGAAATTCAGTGTTGCTTAAATAATAATTTCAAAATGAAGCAGTATCTCACCGAGTTTAGAATTAAAGCAAGTTTAATGATTGTTGATGTATTAAAAGAAAAAAGCTTATAACTTGTGTTGATAGAACTGTATTTCTTATAAGTAAATTCAAGAACCTAGAGAATACTGTTATGGTTTCAGGGTTACTACGTATTTGCCATCATAGTGTCATGTATTACAATTTTAATGTATACAAAGTTAGATCTGCACTCAGTTAATTTGGAGTAAAATTTCTTCTAGTTTTAGACCTTTTGTTTATATGGATCAAATGTTTAAACATTCAGAATATACAGATATGGCAGGTTATAGGTCAACGATACAACCAGGTTTGTTTTTAAGGCCCAAACTTTAATTCTGAGAGATTTTATATTGAATGTCTTTCTTTACACACAGCCAATACTTCTTAAAACATGTAATATCAACACGTAATACTTTTTATTATTTAAGTAAGAATGAAGCAAAAGGCTGTAATGGTTTTTCGGAAACTTTGCTGTTGTGTTCTTCGGAGTGATTTTGCATTTGTTTGGCAGATAGTTAAAATCTGAGTTTGCACTGTTAGCTCTTCTTATGTGTAAGAAATTCATATAACTTTTGAGAGTCTCTTGATCCCCATGTTTGTAGCACATAAAATTACTGATTCTTATGTCTCATCATTCTGCCGTGCTTTATTTTTTCTAATGATCCCTGGACTGTTGAAAAGTACTTTTGTGGACTTAGCACAGTCTCAGCACACTAAATTTTCTTGCAGTAATTATATTTTCATAATGAATTATACTTCTGTAGTTAATTTAGAAAGATAAAAAACTCATCACGTATCTCACCCTGACTGCTTTAAGACTAACAGAACTGTTGTAGTTATTGAGGCTAACTTTGTGCATAACACAGCTTCCACAGGACTTTTCTGAATTACATGTGCTAACAGTAGTGGAATAAGAGTATATAATTTAGAAAATCATTCCACTTTCTTTTAAGAATTGTCAGTAATGAGAAATCCACTGAAATAATATATGAAGTATTCTAATAGTAGAATATCTTTATTGACTGAAGTGAAAGACCTTGGAGATCTTTATTTGTAAGTAATTTAAAGATTCAACCTTTTACTCATATGATTTTATATGTCAGAATGATGATCTCTTGTAATTTCTTAGACTAAAGCAATTCTTATTACATAATCTAAAGGAATTGAGCTTCATAATTTTGTCACTCAATACATATTCTCCAACAATTTAATAATTTGTTTTGCTACATCTTTTTGTTTAAAAAAATATTTTCTTGAAATGTGTACACCAGAACTAGATATAATATTCCAGCAGCAATCCTACAAGGAGCAGATAGAGAGGCATTACGATCTCTGTTAGTATTTAGTAGCCTACTCATCCGTAGTTGTCGTAGCTTTAACACTACAGCAGATGCACTTATCAAAAGTGACTGATTATCTGTATCATGTTAGGTGGTGTTTCCATTTATTCTTTGCTCCATGATGTGTAATGTCCTCTTTTACCCAACTTGGAACATGTGCAGTTTGATTGTGGTCTATTAAACAATTGATGCAGTTTGTTCTATACCCCTTCCTGATCTCAGTATCAACTACAAACTTAATTTTTTTTTTTTTTAGTAAAAAATGTTTCAGTATAAAGTCAGGAGCCGATTCTTATGGGACTAATTCAAGAAGTGTTAGTTCAGTTAACTTACAGCTATATTTTGAGACCTATTATTTAATGTGGGATCTATTGACTTTCTGCCATCCTAGTTTCTTAAAAACAGACTGTGCTGTGTGGTACAAACTTAGATGTATTACAGACATATAAGTGCCATAATTCTATTATCTTTGTAGGCCAAACTTGTAGTGTCGTGAAAAACTAGCTTGACAAGAAGGGGAACTTGAGTTGAATGGTGGTAATTACATTGCCTTCCTTTAATTCTTTAATACTTAAGTCCCCTATTTTGCCTGGAATTGTTATCAAGCTGATGGCCCATAGTTGCCAAAGTAATTTTATTTATCCTTTACAAACATTACCATTAACTGTCTTCGTGAGTTTTCTGTGTTTCAGGGACCTGCTGGAATCTGCATTGGTGGCTCAGAAGTCTCCTTGAAAATTCCTGTTAAAGTTATTCAAATGGGTTCCTTTCAGCCTGTCTAACTTGGTAGCATCTGACTGATATTTATCGTGGGAACAGGAGATGCATCATCATTGTGCCAGAGCTCCCGGACCTTTCTGGGTAAACGGGCCCTTCTGTGCCGTGCGCGGACGCCCGCCCGGCTGCCCCGCTCTCTGTCCGGGCCGGCCGGGGGCGGTGAGCAGGCCGGGGGGCGGTGAGCTGGCCAGGGTGCTGACCCGCCCCTCCCTTGCCTGGCTGGAGAGAGAGCGAGTGCCTGCGTTTCCGAGAGCCACCCAGGCAGCAGGCAAGCTGTTAAAAAGAAGGCTCTGACTCTACTGTGAAAGAAGTTTCCTCCAAACCACTGCTCCTGGCTTTTTGACAGCCCCAGTTATGCTAAATTCATTATCAGAAGCAGATTCCTTGTCATCCAGATTACACCACATGTATCTATCTATACCATCCTTGGGCGAGAGATATAAACTTTTCCAATGCACTTCGCTGTGCGTCACAGTGAACTTTCTGACAGTGTATGAAGTGCAAAAACATTAATCTGCCTGTAGTTTAACAATTTTCACAAAGCACCTGTTTTGTAATGTCAGCTCTGGCCTCAAGAGAACCCAATAATATTGGAAAATAATACATCTATAAACAGCTTTCAGCTTATTAGAGATATTAGTTTTATTTTTCTTATGTCTACCACTAATTCCTGTGTTCTGTTTTCTTCCCCTCATCACTCTTTTTGTTCTTATGAAGCAGAAAAACTCCGCAACTCGTGAAAGTTGTAAAGTAGGTATGTATTTTATTCAGCTCTGAGGCGCATGGGGGATAGTGCCACCAAAGACATGCGCACCTTTTCACAAAACCTATCCCTCTATTTATTCCCCAAAATGTTGTGTATGCATTAAGTTTTGTAATCCATTAATTCATATTAATTGCCTAGCCCCGCTTTGTATTATAATTAGCTAAAGAGTCCTTCTGCACCTGGGTAGTGCACCCTGGTGGTCGTAGGGTGGTCGACAGGATGAAGTAAATGAGTCTTCATTGGAGTTGAACTTCTCACCTCCTGGTCACTTGGTCTCAGTCCAAAGAACCAGGATGGTTCCCAGCTTGTTTAGATGCCGAAGCAGTCCTCCCTATCTCTGCAGCCTTGCAAGTGTTGTATTCTCTCCTCTCGTTTGGGTTAGCAGTTCCTCCCGTATCATCACAGCTTTGATCCTCTCATCCTGTCTTTGCAAGCACGGCAAACATTAATCATATATTGTCTGAACAGCTATTCTGAATTACTTAGCCTTTGATCCCTTTTTAACTTTAACCCCCCCCGTCTCACTTGTGTACTTCAAAGATGATTAGTGATAGCACCATTTTAAGTTATTGTTAAATTTGAATCCCCTTATTTTAGTAATTCACTTTTACCAATACGTTACCCCATTTAGTAAGCATTAAGGCATATTTATTTGCATCTATATGTAGCTACATTGCCTAATTTGCTGCCTTTTTGTGTAAGTAGTGATCGTTAAAAACATGAATCCTCATTGATACAGTTACAAAGTTCTATATTCGCATAAAATATATAATAGTGTATATGTAATGTACACATGATATGTAAGTACATAAAAATATATGTGATTTTACATTATATATAAATTATTATTTTAGATAAATGTGTGTGTGTGTATTAAAATGTATCCTAAGTAATACTCTTTATTACGAAGTATGTTAGTATAGAAGTCTTATAAAGAATACTACATTTCCGATTCCCTGCATTAATTTTTGCTTTGATGCAGATATACCTCAGAGTCTTGATTCAGAGCAGAAACTACTAAGCTTTGGTGGCTTCATGAGCAATTATGAGGAAATAGTAACAAGAACTGTGAGAGAAGCAAGACACAAGATGTTTTGAACATCTGGTATCTTCCTCCTTGTCCTCCTTTCCTACCTAATTCGTTTTCCTCAGGCCTTTCCTAGTGAGAGGTTTGGATGCCTTGCTGCTGTGAGGACTCCATGGCTCTCAGGTAAGAGCCTGAATTTCTTGGGATGACCGCTATTCTGTGCAGTGCGAAGCAATGCTGTACAGGCCAGAGCAAAGAATCACAATTAATAAGTAAGGGAACCTGAGGGAGGCAGCTGTAGATATATCAAAAAAGAGGCAAAAAATAGAGGATTAGTTGATTTTTTTTATTTATTTAGGGTTTGTGTGTGTGAAGTGGATTGTATAGGCCCTAAATATGGTGATGCAAAATAATTTCTATGGATTGATTTGTTTTAAATCCATGGCGTGTTTTGATAAGTTTGCTTCATTTCTTATGTATCATTGTATGCATGGCAATTTTATTTCACACACAAAAAAAAGCAATCTCTATTCAGTTGATTGGACTACTTTCCTTTTTTGAGAGTATGACTATTGCTCTATCCATGGGTGCTTTTCTTTCCTTGAAAGTAAGATGTAAGCCTCTCTCATCCTTTTTTCATTTCTCAGCTTGCGAATTGTTACTGAACAATTTGTTAGTAGTTATTGAACTCTTCTTACTAGCTGCCAGGCTGAAGCAAAGCTACTGGACTGAAGCAAATTAAAACACTTTTTACACTTCAATACTGCAGCTCTCAACACTGAAGTAAAATTTCAGAAAATGCACCTGAGACTCAGATCTCTTCTCTTGTTATTCCTATCACCAGGTACCTCAGCTCAACAGACTTTCCAGGGACAGGTTGTCCTTTTGTCAGGCTTGACAATCGATAATGACCAGCAAATGGATTAAAAAGCTTACTTCTACCCTGCCTTTTTTTTTTTCCTGCACTGAAGGGTCTTGTAGAATTTTAAATATTTAATAATGTGGTAAAAGCCTAGTCCTCTTGGGGGAAGAAGTTCTATGTCAGCAAAAGTGTGTGATCACTTCTCTAGCAAACAATGTAGAAATCTCTTCTTGTATGCAGGTAGTGCCAGATCAAAAATAGGTGTATATGTGCTGAATTTAATGAGAAAAACAAAAAGGCTTAATCCAGTAGTAAGAATTGAACAAAACAGTCTACATGGTATTGTGTGTAGTCGGGATTTGCCTCTCTAATGTGTTTCCTGTGGGAAAGGTAACAAAGTTTAGAATTTAGCTAGAATTCTGATTCCTTATGAAATTATGTTGGGGAATATCCAACCAAAACCATTTAGAAATGTGAAAAGAATGTTAAGAAGCATGAATATCGTATCAAGTGATAACAGAATTATAGGAATTCTTGTCCCATTTTTCATTTGTTTTACATTGTAGCTTATTTCTGGAAGGACAGTCATATGTGTTCCTGGGTGTTTACAGCAATTGCTTGTGGCTGTTTATCCTGGTTTAACCCCAGCCGGCAGTAAGTACCACACAGCTGATCACTCACCCCTCCCTGCCATGGGATGGGGGAGGGAGTCGGAAGAGTAGAAGTGAGAAAACTCTTGGGTTGAGATAAAGACGGTTTAATAGGTAAAGCAAAAGCCAATGCACACAAGCAAAACAAAACAAGGGATTCATTCCCTGCTTACCATTGGCAGGCAGGTGTTCAGCCATCTCCAGGAAAGCAGGGCTCCATGATGCTTAATAGTGACTTGGGAAGACAAACACCATCACTCTGAATGTCCTCCCCTTCCTTCTTCTTCCCCCAGCTTTACATGCCGAGCATGACATCATATGGCGTGGAGTGTCCCTTTTGTCAGCTGGGCTCTGCTGTCCCAGCTGTGTCCCCTCCCAGCTTCTTGTGCACCCCCAGCCCACTCACTGGTGGACTGGTGTGAGAAGTAGAGGAAGCCTTGACTCTGTGTAAGCACTGCTCAGCAATAATGAAAACATTGCCTCATATAAGCTACTATGAAGAAAATGAACTCTATCCCAGACAAAACCAGCACACTGCTCATGAGAGATTTTTTTTTTTTTTGGTTAAATCACAGTGTTGAAGGTTCCCTGAAGTAACCTAAAGTAGATACGAAAATCACAGTTGTTGTGGCTCTTTATACCCTTGCTTCTCTTGATGCTCAGATGTTTCACAGCCTAAAATTATTCTCCTGTCACCTATATAAAAATCACTGTCATGGGTAGCTGCTGCCAGAGTTAACAACCAATTTTCAAATGAAAATTTTCTTTGTATTCAAACTGTAGCATTGCTGTCCCTGACTGTCAGTGAGTTCAAATGCATTCTGTGCATTTTCATTTTTAAAAACCTGACCCTGGATATCTGCACCAACTTTATTAAGAGAAAGATAGCCTTGAGGTTAGGAGATGTGTATTAATGTGTTGGTTCTCTTCATCCAAGCTATAGAATTATTTGAGTGTAATGATTAGAGGCATTTCCAAGTCTTTTCTGAAGCCAGATACAAGGAGGAAAAAACATCCCTTGTCTGATCAATATATTTCATTAATAAGCTATATTGTTTTTTATCATATTGACATGTCACATGGTAACATGATAACAACAGGCATAATAGAGTCGTCCTTTTAGGCACTTAGCATGGAGGCGCTTGGCATGACTTCTTTGGCATCTGTAGGATGAAGTAATGGAAAAATTATAAGCGATATATGACCTCATGGATAAGACATATTTGCTGTTTCCACCTGACCAATGCATGAAAGCCACTCATGATCCTTACAGCTCAGAAGGTTCATCTGCCTGTGATCACCAGTATTGAATCATGCCATGCTTTAAAATCCTCCTAGCTCAGTTCTGTGCATGTGTAAGACTACGTACTGACTGAAGAGTATTTAGTCTTATTGACAAAAATCATTGGGTGGGTGAGAAGTACGTGAGGCACTTAAAAAAGATTTGGTTGGGATGTGATTATGATTTAACAGAGGACTAAGTCTATATGCTCTGTATTTTTGAATTAAAATTCTTTTGCAGATTCCAAGAGTTTTTCTTGTTGTTAAGATGATTCCAAATGATTGAATGAACAGTATTTTGGCATAACTTCTGTCTCCGAGACAAAAATTATATTAGAGTCCATTGCATAAAGCAAGGCTTTTAGCTAGGCTGGAGAGGAGAAAAATAAGTTATTGACAGTAGTAAGGTCCAGCTAAGTTAACGCCAGCTGTGCTTTATGTAGGTACTTTAAACTAGCACTGCCACCTTGAAAGCAATTCTACCCATTCACCCTCTGGCCTGGTAGCAGGATTTGTGTTGCCATGTAGTGATTTAGATCAGGGAACTGGGCTAGCTTAAAACAAAACTTTTCTGAAGGGGTTAGTATTATGAGAGATACGTTCCTTAGTCCAGTTCATTGTGGAGTCTGGAGTGTTAAGGACAAATTTTGATGTGCTGCATGAATTTAATAGGGTAAGTGTGCTACTGGAGCTGTTATTCAGCAATACACAAGAACTGGTCACATGTGAAGGCTGATGGCAGCCTTGGCTACAGTGATCGTGAGACAATGGGTTAAGACCAAAGGGAAGTGAGGAAAGTGAGAAACAGAATATGGGCATTGGACTTGAGAAGAGCAGACTTCAGCTTATTCAGAGAATGAATGGGTGAGATCCTGTAGCAGGCTACTCTGAGGGTTATAAGAGCTGAGGATATTTTTCTACAGTTCTGTTGGTAGAATAGAATTAGCAAAAAATGTTGTGCTTCTGTGGAGTTTTAGTAATGTGAGTTTGTTTTGTGAAGTGAATCTCCAGGTTTAGAAAATTAAAAAAAAAAAAAAAGTCCTGCCAAAATTTGGATCAGGATCTCTGTCATGTGGTGTAAATTGCAAGTGCATTGTAAATAGCAAAAAAAATTAAAAATTACTTTCTAAACAGATACTGATTTTTTTTAATTAATCTAAAGAGCTGTTGTAATTCAAGTAGCAGTACTTAGCTGTGATATCATTTGAGTATGATTACATGACGTTCAGTGGTTTTTGATAACACAGTACACTTTAATGGTAGAAAGTCTTTTACTGTAATAGCGTATTCGATGAATAGCCAAACTTCCTTCTGTAGCAGTAGGCATAATTTAAAACTTTACATAATTACCACACAGGATTTTAGCAAAAGCAGTATTGTAAGAAACTATTTGATATTTACTTAAGAATATAAATGTGGTCATAATGAATTAACGTCACCAAAACTGAGATGCATTTAATAGCATATAAATTGTTTGGTCTCTGCTATACTTTGCTTAAAATCCCACAGTACTCTGTGACCACTCCAAGACATGTTTTCTTTTGTTATGTAAGTTAACATTTAGTGAAAGATACATGGAAACTTATTTGTAAAAGGGTTATGATTCTGTATTTTTAAAAATATGTATTGTAATAGATTTTTTGATGCTTCAGCTGAGGAAGTCTGATGATACAAAGGTTTTAAAATTAGTGGAGATGAGTACAGACAGGGAAGAACTGGAGAAAGACCTTGCAACTCTGTTTGAGATAATGGTATATGAAAATTATCATAAAGCAATTCATGTAGGGAAAAATAATTTTAAAATTTACACAGTGATGAGCTTACTTCTCTAGAATCTAGAGGTCTTGCAGGTTCTCTGAAAATAGCAAGTCATTGCCTAATGACAATGCTGGTCTCCACATCTCAGAGGGGGTGTAGTAGACTGGAAGAAGCACACAGATGGTGATCAAAATCAGTGAAAGACTAAACAGGTGAAGAGATAGATGAGGGGGCATATGGCAGCAGTGTATTCCTTGTGTAGGACTGAGAGGTGAACAGGGAGCAACTGTAAACTCTACCTTCTAGTACAAGATTTAGTGAACCTCAAATATAACTAGAAGAAAATAAATTTGAAACAAAGATGTTCTTCTTCCCACAGCATGGAATTAAGTTATGACTTAGTTGTGGTAGAGTGTTACGTATGCTAAAAGCTTTCATGGGTTCAGAAAAGATCTGATGAACTCAGAGATGAAAGATCTTAAATACCGTCTTTGTCTCAGAAAGTGTTTTGTGTCCCAGCTCCCTATATCCTCAGAAAATATTCTGGGAAAGTGTAATTATATGCTTTCTGTGTCCTTGTGTTCTTCCATAGTAGTCTGCTGCTGCCAATAGTCAGAGACAGGGGATTGGACTAGGTGGATCTTTGATCTGACGCAGCCTGTCTGCTCTTGTGATTAGCTGTCCATGCTATCTACTTTTCTACTGTCTAACCTAATTCCTTTCTGCTGCAAATTAAGTTGATATCTTTGGATTTGTTCCAACTTTATATGCCTTTGCCAAAGTTCCATTCCAGTTTTTTAATACCTGTCTCCCATTTCAAACCTTGAAGGACCTCCGATTGGGACCTCAAGTTTCAGTCACTGTTCCTTGAAGCTGCTTCAGCCATGGCTACAAAGCAAGTGCATGCTCTGGCCAAGTCATATTCTGGATTCTAACCCTGGTACCTTAGAAGTTCCCAGCATGAGTGGTTTTTAGGGGTGAACTGGTCAGGCAGTCCTAGATAGAGCTACCCATCTCCTTCGATTTTGTGGATTATGCTTCTAGATTTAATATTGCCTGAGCCCATGTGATCATTGTGGAATATCCTGTGAACACGAGAGACTCCACGACACTGCAGAGAGCCTCTCTGGAGCCAGCTCAAACTGAGGATAAAGTAATAGCTTGTGTTGTTCTGCTGGCAATAGCTTGTTGTATATTTATTTTTAGTTGCTTTAGTGCCACCTTCCTTCAGCATAGCCAAGCACCAAGCCATTTTCCACCTCTCATGTCACTTGGCTGTTCTTAAGAGCCCATTCAACATCGCTGTCTCCTACCCCCCGGTGCTAGGGATGTTGACATGAGTGCTGAGTTGATCTTGGCGTGAGGGTCAGCACAGGGTCTCTGGCTTTTTGTATTCTCTTTGTGCCTGACTTCTTTAGCACTGTTGACCTACTGCTGGAAAGTCAAATCCTCCTTGGATATACTGAAGTGTCTCCTGTGTAAACCATAATGTGATGGTGCATCTTTCCTCCTTAACTCTTTCAGGGATTGCTGCACTGTGTGACAGGATGGCTGTGCATTCCCCTCATCGAGGAGGCCAGAGCCTGTCAGACTGTGCACTGTATGGGCTCACTCAGATTCCATCTTCTTGTCAGCTGGGCTCTTTTGGAGTCACCTTGCTCAGTGTAGCAGTTACTAACCTCATTCCATACATTGGCAAAAAGGAGAGCTACTGTCTTCAGGTATTTAAGGAGATGGAATAGCTGTGTATGCGCAGCCAGTGCCCTGTATCACAATACTGCTGCAGATTTGGAGTTATGTGCCCTCAAGATGAGGACCCTAAGAGATTAGACATTACAGATTAAAAAAAGTTTATTCCTCTATTTTTCTCCTGTTCTTTTTAGCGAACTGTCAGGCATTATTCACCATGTTTTTAGAATATCCTGTATCAACTGACATATTAAGGGAATCTCAGCTTTTGTTAGTGAGGTCCAGCTTGCTTCATGCATGGTGCTGCAGCCTGGACACAAGACAGTGAGTATAGTCTTGTGATCTGCCAGCTGGGCTGCTTCTCTGCCACTGGCAGCCTTGTCAATCATTTGAACACTTATGGGTGCAGACAGCGTTTTTCTATTTGCATGCCATCTATCTGATCAGCTCATCAAAGTTCCTCTGACAATTATTTTTGTATTTTCAAAACAGTAAAGTGTTATTCCCATTTTTATTTAGAGTTTACCCTGAATTTTACTTGACTGGATTAAGCACTCAGAAGCTAATAGCAGTATTGTTTGCCTTCTTGCCTTCTGTAGTTGTGTGTTGTGTGCCTGGGTTGGGTGTTTATGGTTTTCCTTACTGAGAAAATTGATTTATGAAATAATAGAAATAGATAGTACTAGTGGAAAGGGCAATACTTTGGAGCATTTTGAAGGATCAATTTATGTTATTCCTTGGTATACAAGGTTAGTGACATTGGTGGTAATCTATTAATACTCTAAGTGTTTCCTAAGAAGATAACTGACTATTCCAACATTTTAAAAATCTGGAAACAAGTATTTTTATTTTGCTGATAAATCCAGAGTATAAATAGTTTGATGTTATATTGCTTGTCACTATTTAAAATATCTTGATTGTTAGACTTAAAGCTGTCTTTGTATCGTTGTTCAAAACTACACGTTACTATCACTTAATACTCCTGCAACAGAAATTTTACAAGGGTCTTGAAAAATAAGTATTGTAATACTGTATAATTCAGGTGGTTGCATAACTGACTTTCTATTTGCTTGTTTAAANATCTTAGGAGCCTGGCCTTTCACTGTCCCCCACAGCTAACTTCCATTCTTTCTCTTGTTCTGACATACGTCTTTGTAAGGTTGTGTGACAGATCAAATTAGGAAATTAACTCACTCAGCTAAAAAATACCATGGCAAAAATATAATGGATCAAATGGAGTTTTTGTTTTATGGCTCATTCTAATTCTCCCTGAGCAAAAATTTCTGATTTTCTGTAGGTAATAAATTACATGCTGCGTTTCTGAAAGGAGCCACAACCCTATAGTCTCTCCCTGTCATGCATTTACCCAGGTGCTTCCCCTTCTTTATGGCAAGGTATCGAGTACCTTTTATCTCAATTGGTCTTATCAAGAAAAATAATGATGTTTACTTCAGTGCAATTGGTTTCTAGTTCAATTTTATTTTAAAGTTGCTCGTTCTATTTTGGACTTGAAAAAGGGATTGTGTGCCCAAAACTTGGATGATTTTGCCATGTCTATCAGTTGGTGTAGTAAAAGATAATATAATCCTTCCATAAAGTTTTCCTTGCTTGGGTTTTTGTAACATTTTGGTGCTGAATTCTCTTGCAAACTGGAAATAGTGCAGTAGCTTGAAATATGTGTCTTTAAAATAATACTGTTTTACTGAAACTAAATGTTATATTTTTACCTCTGTCTTCAAACTGAGAAAATGCTGCCGCTTTTGTAGTAACCACATAGCTGTAAGCGCAGAAGTTGCCAGAAGGAACTCTAGGCAATAACACACAAGACAGTTGGGAGCTTTTCGCACCTGGAATCTGCAAGTGGTGATGAGTATTTTGGCACTTAAGAGCTTGAGATAGGAAAACCAAAAATGGCATTGGTTATGTGTAGAATTTTTAAAAAAATATTTTCTTGACAGCCAGTACAGTTGGAAATTTAGGTCAAGGTCTTAAATTTAGTTTTCTCATTGACATGCTGAATGATGATTTTCAGGATCCCAGTTTCTACTGAATGTATTTAGAAAATATTTAGATTGTAAGCATAGGATAGCTTTCTAGTTTGGAATAGACACCCTTAAAACATCTATGGAGTTAGGATTTCCAATTTGAACATGCTGCTTAGCCTGTCTAAGGAAGTGGACTTTACCATAAATGTGAAATTAGGAACTTTGAACATTTCCTGCCTTGATTTTCTCTTTTTTCTGGCTTGTTAAACTTTTCTTTGTTCCTTTAAGTTTTTGTTCTGCTCAGAAGTATAAAGTACAGAAGTGGAAAGCAGCTTTGGTAGATTCCATTTAATTTACTAGTTTCTTAAGTGAACTGAAGGCAGGCAGATAGAGCTCATAAAAAGCACAGATAGTTCCTAATAGCGAAAGGCTGATATTATTCCACAGAGGAGGCAACAGGACATATGTTTTTCCTTTCTGTAGAACAGAAGTAATGTCTGTCCTTAACTAGCTTTGTCCTGAAGCTTACAGTACCTCCATTCAGCCAAAATTGTCTGGGCTACTTTCTCAACCTTAGATCTGGATTTAAACATCTGCAAAGGCTGGGCTAGTAAGCAGAGATTGGCTTCAGTTTAGGGCCATCTCTAAATAAATTATATACTTGCACACAATTACATAGAAAGGTTGTCTGTGCTTGCTGATCTAGAATCAGCTTTTACAAAAGTGACTTAATTTTTTCTGGAAGTTTTGCACTGTTGTTTTCTAATAGCATATAATCATTTGGTATACTTGATTGGGGTAAATTAAATAAGTCTTTTGCAGAGGTGATATGTAGTTAAAAGCAGTTAAGTGGGTAGAAGATTTCTAAATAATGTACAATATTAAATTCTGGATGTAAGCACTAACCCTCCTTTACCTGTTCTTATCTTATACTGTGATCAGTTCCCTGGCAAAAGCTTACGTTATGGAACAAAGTCTGTAGTCATTGCGTTGTCCTAGTTATTCCGTGACCCGTCACTTGGAAATAAATTTAACAGAGGGCAAATTGCCTTTAATTGTGATAATTCTGTTATCTTATGCATTTCCTTTGATCTGATAAGGAAACTGAGGAGTTAATGAGTATAGCATTTTATGACATATATTGCAGAAAAAATGGCTG
>VZTO01007403.1:27181-37743 GCA_013400615.1 Syrrhaptes paradoxus | reverse complement strand
CTCGGTAGGTGCCCCGAGGTGGGGGTCCCTTGCCCCAGGTCCCCTGGTGTGTGCCTGGGCACTGTGCACACCCTGGGAGCCCAGCAGCAGGAGGGACTCGTGCCGAGTAGCCGGTGGGTGCAGGGACCACGGGTGCTGCCGTCCCTCCTGCCCGTGGCCAGTCCTGATGGCACGTCCCTGAGAGGACACAGGGGCTCCAAGGCACTATGGGGATGCAGGCACTGACCTCCCCCGTGTCGGCTCTGCAGAAGTCACCAACCCTGCCAGCATCAAGGCGGCTGCAGCCATAGTCGGGGAGCACCTGGGGGGCTCGGGGCTGAACCTCCTCATCAACAACGCTGGGATAGCAAAGCCAGAATCACTTGATAAAGAGACACCAGAGAACATGGTGCAGGTTTACACCACCAACACGGTTGGACCCCTGCTGATGGGCCAGGTGAGACCCTCACCCGAGCTGGGCTGTCCCAGGGGGGCACAAAGAGCCGGTGCGGAGGGTCTGTGGGAGGGGCTGTGGCAGTGGACAGAGGAGGGAGGATGCTCCAGCGCTGGTGTCAATGTTACCCGCTGTAGAAGGAGCTGGTCCTCTCCTCTGTGCCACCTCCTTGCACAACCCTCATTCCTCTCCTCTCCTCTCCTCTCCTCTCCTCTCCTCTCCTCTCCTCTCCTCTCCTCTTTCTCCTGGCAGGCGTTCCTGCCCTTGCTGAAGAAGGCTGCCCAGGACAGCCCGGGCTCAGCGCTGAGCTGCAGCAGGGCCGCCATCATCAACATGTCCAGCTCTGCGGGCTCCATCGAGGAACTCTTCGTGTGGGATTATGGACAAGTCGTCTCCTACCGCTGCAGCAAGGTACAGCCACGCTGCTGGGCGTGAGCCCAGACTTTTTCCTCCCCCAATTATCTCGTATGCCTTCCGGCCTCACCCTCCGTCCTGGCACCTCCCTGCACTGTGACGGAGCTCCCGTCAGTCACTGGGTCCCTGTCACGGCACATTCCCGTGCCTGGCCCCGGGTCCCACCTCAGAGGGACGTGCCAGGACGGGCCCTCGGCTGGGCTGGGGTCTGCACGGGCGCAGTGTGGCAGCGCTGTGTGTCCCAGTGAGTGGGTCCCCCTGCCCTCCCTGCCCCAGCCATGGGGTCTGGATGTGTCCCCTTGCAGCCACCCATGCCATCCCACCGCCATCCCCTCCCTGTGTCCCCCAGGCTGCTCTGAACATGCTGACCAAGTGCCAGTCCCTGCGCTACCGGGAGCACGGCATCCTCTGCGCTGCTCTCCACCCTGGCTGGGTGCAGACCGACATGGGGGGCCCGCAGTCACAAATGGTAAGAGAGCTTTTGGCCAAGGTCTGGAAGAACCTCTTTGGGAATGCAGAGCTTCCTGGGGGTTAACAGTCCAAGAGACGCTGGGATCTTGGGGAGCCCCTTGGCAGATTCCCTGGGCTGGAGGCACATGAGGGGAGGAGATGATGGATGAGGAAGAGCTGTTCTTGCCCCGCACTGGCCACTACTCACTCATGGCAGAGCGTGTCAAGCCCTGAGCAATGATCTGCTCCATGGCAGAACCTAGCTGGACCTTGGACACACGACTGTTTTTCTCCCCCTGCCTCTGCAGACAGTGGATGAGAGCGTGCGAGGGATGCTGAAGGTGTTCTCCTCCCTCTCGGAGAAGGAGACTGGGACTTTCCTGAACTGGGAAGGGAAGGTGGTGCCGTGGTGAGACGCTGGCCGAGGATCAGGACAGAGGGTCCCTTTGCTGCTGCACCAGGTTGTGCTGTGTCTTAATAAATCTGTGTGAACAATAAGTAGCTCTGTTTGAGCCTTCCTCTTGGTCTAAGTAACATTGTGAGAGTGTTCACTAATGCTTTGAGAGAACTTCTCAGAGTTATTTCTGCATACAGTTGAGCTCGACTGGTCTGAATGTCTGATATCTGAGTGGGGACCTTGCGGTCACCCTGGTAGGGCTTTGTCCCTGGGCACAGAGAGGCTTATCCCACAGCTCCGCCTCTGAATGGCAGCACAACCCTCTGATGCAGCGAACCCTTCCTGGTGTGTAAGGACGGGGTCCAGCAGAGCTCTGCTTCTCGTTATCCCCCCTATCCCGTACGTCAGGGAGCCGTCGCCGGTGCTCTCCGGGAACCTCCTGGGTTGTGCATTCCCTGCTGCATTCTCCCTCCAGCAGACATCAGGGTGGTTAAAATCCCTTATGAAGACCAGGACCTGCAAACATGAGGCTGGTTCTGTCCGCAGAGGTCCTCCTGCACGCAGCCCGTTTCCCCAGGGCGCTGTGCCAGCTCTGTGTTACGAGCTGCTCCATTTCAGGAAGCTCTGCCTCGAACTGCCAAGGTTGGAGGGGTCTGCCTCTCCCACAGGTCCTGTACACTTGAATGTGGGGAGAAAAATTACCTGGAGATGACTTTTAAATGGCTGCTAAACTCTGCCAAAGACCTCCTGGAGACCGAGACCTCTTTGAGATGATGGAGTCGAGGGAACTGGATTGTTTTATCAATTTGCTGCATTGCAGGATGATGCCCCCGCTGAGTGGTGTCCCCGTGGCACGATAGCCCCTCGGCAGCGCTGTCCTTTGCAGCAGCCTCTGTCCCCAGGTGCCACCCAGGCGTTGCCAGCATTTTGCACAGTTCAGCGCCATGTTCCAGGTCGCTGAGGCTCTGAGCAGCAGCATCCAAGTCCGTTCGTAGCCCCGTTAATAAAACAGGGGGGCTTTGTTTGCCGGGCCACGCTGGGTGCCCTGTGCCAGGGGAGGGGACGGTGCAGCTGCTCTGCTGCCTGTGGACCCGGCGTGTGGCAGGACAGCTTCTGCTGTGATCGTATAGTGGTCAGTACTCTGCGTTGTGGCCGCAGCAACCTCGGTTCGAATCCGAGTCACAGCAACAGTTTTGCCAGTCGCCTGTCGCATGAAAATACCAGGTTGAAGATGCAGGGGAGGCAGCTGCAAGGAGGCTGGTTTGCAAAAATGCCGTCACCCAAGAGGGAGCCAAAGCTCTGACGGGCTCTCTGCTCCCAGCTCGTGCCTACAATGATTTTCCAACCTGTAGTCGCTGCTCAGGATCTCCATTTTCTAGGCAAAGCTTGAGAATTTAGAGGAAATCAGCCAGATTTCCACCTTTCCCTCACCAGTTCTGCAAAAAGGGGATGGGAAGACGCTGCTGCCACCCTGCAGAGCCGAAGGAAGTGGGAGGCGGCAGTTTGCTGACCCGGGGCTCTGCTCCCCCCTCCTGCCCTCCGGGGTAGGAAGGATGCGCCACAGCCACCACCTGAAGAAGAAGGAAGATCAACCTGATGAGAACCCCACTGCTGGTGCTCCTGTCTCCTGGAGTTATAAATCCCACCCAGTGCCACCCCCTGCCATGGGCAGGGACCCCTCCCACTAGCCCAGGTTGCCCAAAGCCTCATCCAGCCTGGCCTTTAACCCCTCCAGGGATGGGGCACCCACAGCTTCTCTGGGCGACCTCTTCCAGAAGCCAAACCCACCGGTGCTGAGGGGTGACCCCAACACACTGCGGGGCTGGAACCGGGGCTCTGACGGGCACCCAGAGGCTGGTGGAGGTCTCTGGGGTGCCCCAGGAGGTGCCTCAGCTTGAGGAAGCCTTTTGAACTGTTGGCTTTGCTCTTCAGGAGCCTTCAGCCCGTGGACACGGCGTGTTTGCCGGGTCCTGGTGCCCTCTCCTGACAGCTGTGCAGAACTCACGCTGGGCAGCACCTTCCGAAAGAGAACTTACACCGAGCTGCGCAGGGTACGGCACAGGTCTCACCTGGGGCTCAGCTGGTGAAGAAGACACCACCCAAGCAGTGGGTCTCCATTTATCCACCACTCTGGGGGTGACTGAAAGCAGCAGAGGGCTGCCAGCACCCAGGGGGACTGGCTCAGGTGTCCGCGGGGCTCGTGCATGGGAAGGGGAGAGGGATGGAGGTGCTTTTGTTGCACAAAATAGTTTTTCTTCCATACCCTAGCTATAGCAAGAAGTGGGAGAGCAAAATTCATCATGCATTTGCTTTTAGGAGCTGTAGTCTGTACAGTGCTACTTGCACAACTTCTCACTCCTCCCGTCTTCATTTGCTCTTTTTCTGGAAGTTCCTGTTTCTTTACTCAGAGAAAGCTCAAAAAGCATTTCCTCTTCTAAAGATAATACAGAAGAGAAGAAAAACATCTAGAGAAGTTGGCCTTGAGCAGCAGCAGTACCTGTCCCACTTTTGCACATCTGGGAAGCAGAAACACAAGGAAATACACAATTTCTCCAACCCTCTTCCTGACCGCCCCCCCCCCCAAAAGCCAGTTTGGGTTATGAGGCCACGAAGCTTATCTGCAGTTACGTACCGTGCCTGAGCAACCGACCTGTGTTCAGGGTGAAAAATGTCAAAATCCCAAAGGGGATATTTTTCATCCAAAAAATTACTCGTTTTTTCTGTTAAAAGATTTTCTATTTTGCAATAATACCCTGAAGTGTGTGTAGATGTACAGAGTCAGGGCTTGGGCTGGAGCAGCGTGGTGGCCCCATGGGCCACTGAACCATGGAGACCCCACAGCCACACATGTTGTCACCCAGAAAAAGCAGGTGCCAGCATGAACCCAGCTATTGAGGAAGCTGCTTGAATGTGGTTGCTTTGGGCACCTGGATGCTTCTCAGCATGGAAGGGAGCAGGGCACACAGTTACCTGTGTCACCCCCATCTCAGCTGTCCCCCCCGTGGGCTCCTAAAGGATAAAGCCTTCGCCTGAACAGGGGCTTGAACCCTGGACCCTCAGATTAAAAGTCTGATGCTCTCCCAACTGAGCTATCCAGGCTCCTATTTGGGGGTCTGGGGGATGCTCAAGACGGGCAGTGAGGACCCTGCTTTGCTGTGGCACCTGTGGGACAACACAGGGACCTTTTCCACCCCAACACCACCCCAATGAGGCCACCACAGTGGAGGGCATCCTCCCACGCCGAGGAGCACCTCCAGGAGCTCTGCCCTGGCGAGGATGGGGTCCCTGGGAGAGGGTGAAGCAGGATCACAGACTGGTTTGGGCTGGAAGGGACCTTAGAGATCATCCAGTGCCACCCCCTGCCATGGGCAGGGACCCCTCCCACTAGCCCAGGTTGCCCAAAGCCTCATCCAGCCTGGCCTTGAACCCCTCCAGGGATGGGGCATCCACAGCTTCTCTGGGCACCCTGGGCCCCTGCCTCACCCCCCGCACAGGAAAACATTTCTTCCTGATGTCACCAGGTTTATCCTCCTGGGGACAGCCAAAAGCCAGCGTGAGGAGGAGGAGGAGGAGGAGGAGGAGGAGGAGGAGGAGGAGGAGGAGGAGGAGGAGGAGGAGGAGGAGGAGGAGGAGGAGGAGGAGGAGGAGGAGGAGGAGGAGGAGGAGGAGGAGGAGGAGGAGGAGGAGGAGGAGGAGGAGGAGGAGGAGGAGGAGGAGGAGGAGGAGGAGGAGGAGGAGGAGGAGGAGGAGGAGGAGGAGGAGGAGGAGGAGGAGGAGGAGGAGGAGGAGGAGGAGGAGGAGGAGGAGGAGGAGGAGGAGGAGGAGGAGGAGGAGGAGGAGGAGGAGGAGGAGGAGGAGGAGGAGGAGGAGGAGGAGGAGGAGGAGGAGTTGGAGATCCCGGCCAGGGCTGTGGGTGCCCATCCCAGCATCCTGGGAAAATAACAACCGGGCAGCAGCAGGCTTTGAACCCGCTGTTCTGGAGCCCAGCAGCAGCCCCTCAGCCCGCTCAGCCACGCTCTGCACACGCTGGGCTCAGCCCCCGGCTCCCGGGGACCCATCCTGGCACAGGGATGTGCCCGGGAAGGTGCTGGTGCCGCAGGGACACAGCGGCAGGGAGGGCGAACAGGGGGCTGGGGGCGGCTGTAAAACCCCCGCTGCCCCCCAACGCTCCCCGAGGGAGGCCGGGGGGTCCGGGCAGAGGAGAGGAGCGTCAGCGCGGGGCCCCCCGCTCGGGCTGTGATCGTACAGTGGTCAGTACTCTGCGCTGTGGCCGCAGCAACCTCGGTTCGACTCCGAGTCACAGCAAGGCTTTTGCCAGCAGCAGGCGGCTGCCGGGGGACGCCGTGCCTGGGGAGGGGGCCGCAAGCTCAGGTGGGCTCCTAAAGGCCACCCTCCCCCTTCTCTTCCCTTTCCCCCCAGTTCTGCAGGAAGGGGCCCCTCTGCTCCGCAGGGAAGCCCCCTCGCCATCCCAGCCCACCCCCAGAGCCCCCCAGCCCCACGCAGACCCAGCCCACCCCGCTTTTCTCCAGGAGGAAGAAGACCCCTTCCCATCAGCAGGCGAGCGTGACTTTGATGAAGCCGACCCACTGTGCCTGCAGCCCCTGACTCCTGTCCTGGCCGTGCTCCCTGGCCAGGCTGTGCCTTCCTCCCTTCCCCACGGAGCAAGAAGAGGTGGAGGCAGCAAGTTCCTGCTCCGGAGAAGATGCTGGTAGGAAGGATGTGCACCCAGAGGACCAAGCCGGCATGCTCCAGGTGAGCTTGAACCCCCCCATGGCATCCCTCTGCTCTGCACCGCTGCGCACCGGCCCGTGGCCCCCAGGGCACACGGGGAAGGCTGGAGCAAGCCCACGAGCAGCTGGGTTCTGCTCCACCACCGCGGCTCAGCACCATTCATCTCTTCTGCTCCAGTGCTCTCCTCTTGTCTCCCCAGCTAGAAGCAGCTCTTCCCCTCAACTGCAGCGCCGGGTCCAGGGGGAAAGGTCCAGCCAGGCACACAGCTGAGCTGTCCTGGTGACTTTCTACTAAGACATCTCAAAAAATAAAAAAAACCTGAAAACCTAATTTCCCCCATCCCACAGCCCCTCCCTCGAGGCAGAGCGGAGCAGGGGGAGCATCTCCTCCGACCCCGTTCCAGCAGCACCGCTGGGCTCAGTGTACCAGGCTGGAAGCCAAGGGCAGCAGTTTTAAGGAGAAAAGTTAAATTACATCCTAATAAGCCCTGGGGTAAGTAGACACCCCCCAAGTGAGGGGCTGCCCGGGGGGGGCTGCAGAGCAGAGCCGGACAAAGGCAGAGGACGGCGCAGGGCTCAGGGCGAGGAGAGATTTCTTACTGTTCCCATTCATTCTCGGAGGTGTCCCCGGGTTCCTCCCCGCAAAGGACAGCACAATGGAGATGTGTCCCCACACCCTTCTGCCCCGAGCCCCGCGCGCTCCACTGGTGCCATTGAGCTCAGCCCAAGGGTGACGTTGACCCTCGAGATGTGATGGGAAGCCCCCGCACCCCAGACATCCTGGTGTCCATGGTCGGTTTGTTCATCCCTCTGCCTCTATCTTGGGCAGAGCAAGGCTTGGGCTATGTCAGGGGGATGGGGTGTCCCAAGGGAGCCGGTGAGGGGTGCGTGGGCACGTGGCGCCCAGTTCTGCATCCTCACACAGGTTTGTACCCCCCCCTTCCAAAAAGCGCACAGGCACACCTTCAGAGCAGGCACTGCGGGTGTGCATTGCAAAAACTACAGAAAAAGGCCACCCGAAGCTGAGAGGTCACCCTCCTCTTCCTCCCCCTGGGGACCTGCCAGGGGGATGCTGGGGGAATTCTGCACCCCCCAGGACTGAGGACCTGCTGGGAGGATGCTGGGGGGATTCCGCATCCCCCCAGGACTGAGGACCTGCCGGGGGATGCCGGGGGGATTCAGCATCCCCCCAGGACTGAGGACCTGCTGGGGAGATGCTTGGGGGATTCTGCATCCCCCAGGACTGAGGACCTGCTGGGGGGATGCTGGGAGCATTCTGCATCCCCCAGGACCAAGGACCTGCCAGGGGGATGCTGGGGGGATTCTGCACCCCCTTGGGGCTGAGAAACTGCCCGAGGGATCTGCCACGGGCAGGAGGGCAGGGAGCAGGGGGCAGTGGCAATGCCCAGGGTGACACTGGGGGACGTCCTGCTGCCATATGGCATGAAGGGATGCCCAGATGCGTCCTTGCCTGTCCCGGAGGTCTGGGGTCCATGCGGCCACGTGGGCAGCACCAGCCCCTTCGCCAAGGGCAGGGGGAGCAGAGCGGGGTCACCCGCGGAGCGCGGTGCCAGGGGAAGTGCGTGGCAGCCACCGCACCAGCACGCAGCGGAGGGACACCGGGGCACCGGGAAGCTGCCGCAACGACGCACCCGCTCCGCCGGCACCCCCGAGGGGGGCTCTTGGGGTGCAGAGAGCCCCCAGACCCCCAGGCTGCCCTGGCAAGGGCATGGCACGTCCGCAAGGCCAGTCCCTTGGCCCTCCCCGTCCCTCCTCCCCACCACGGCCAGCCCCTTGCAGCTCTCCCCTCCCCTGCAGCCTCGGGTGCCTCTTGGCTGGACCTGCGTCAAAAAAAAAAATATATAAAAGGTTGTTTTGCTTGGTGACGTCCGGAGGATCCCGGCTGAGCTTTGCCATGGGGAGCGGAGGAGCCGCGGCCGCGCTGCTGACACTGTCGCTGCTCCTGCAGCCCACGGACCAGTTCTGGCTCTTCAACGTCCTCTTCCCACCCACCACCACCCCAGAGGCCCCCCCGACCAACAGCACGCCGCCCGTGGTGCTCGGTAAGGTCCCAGCGGCGTCGGCACCGTGCGGGGTGCGGGTGGGCAGCCCCCCGGCGCTGGCGGTGAGGTTGGGGTGCCACGTTGCCCGCACCTCGGTGTCACTTGGCTGCAGTGGCTCTTTGCAGTTTGGAGCCATCGAGGGGGGGTGACACACGGGTTCCAGGTCCCCTCCCATACTCCAGGCTGGGGATGCAGGGCTGGCCTGGAGCTGGGGGGGGCAGGAGGCAGGCTGGGCACCCTAAAAAGCAAATGGGGCTCCAAAATCTCCCAGCTGGCCCAGAGGGTGTTTGAGGGCTCGCTCCATTCTGGGGGGGGCTCTGCTGGCAGAGGGACGGGTTCTGCAGCACGTCCCCCGCTGCTGCCGCAGGTGCGGGGGAGCAGCACCTAGCACCCCATGCTCCCCAAAGCCCACCCCATCCGTGTCCCCTGCTGCTCCCAGGAGATGGTTCAGCCGTCCCCTGCCAAAGCTGGAGGGCGTCCATCCCGCATCCCACCCACCGTCCTCCCTGCCCTGGGACAGGGAGCTGGGGACAGGGGTGCACGGGAGGCGAAGGGAGAGGCTGGGGCATCACCCCGGGGAGGGGGTGGTGGGAGCAGCAGCCCCCAGCCGGTACCTCCATCCGGCACGGCTCTGCGTCCCTTCGCCCCGTTCTGTCACCAGGGACTCGCAGCAGGGTTTGCCGTGACACCTCTGCAGAGCAGAGTGGGTTTTTTCTCCTTTTCCTTGAACCAAGCTGAGTTTCCCCTTTAAAAAGAGAAGAGGAAAAGCAGAACATCCCTGCTGCGGTGCCGAGGGCTGACCCCACAAACCCCCTTCCAGCGGCATCGGGGAGCTGGGGACAGTGCCTGCAGCCCCGCTCTCCTGGGGCTGGTCCTCTGTGGCCACACTGGTGGCCAGGAGACCTGGGTGGCCGTCACCGGGTGCCTCTTCTGCGGTGGTCGGAGCATCTCCCCGTGCCCCCGGTACCCGCCTCAGCCCCCGCTCCATGGCCAGCCGGGTCCAGCTGCCTGTGTGCCACTCGGCATCCGTGCGTAGCCCATCCCCCTGGGTCCGGTGTCCCGGACCCCCCCAGTGCCCTTGGGACCGCCGATAACCCCTCTGCCCCCACAGGAACTCCCTTAATGATTACCTAATGTTCTCTGGGAGGGGAGGCCGGGCGCAGGGCTGTGTGCTGGGGGTGCTGGCTGTGCCGCAGGGTCCGGCTGGGCGCCGGCGCTGCTCTCGGTGGTGCCGTCATCCCCGGGAGACATCGGAGCAGCTCGTGGTCCCGGCTCTTCTCGCTGCCCGGGCAGGTCCTCACTGCCCACTCCTGGGGATGGGGGAGAATTAAAGGGGTGAAGGGAAAAGAGACTCCTGGGCTGAGATAAGAACAATTTNGACAGAGCCTCCCCTCTCCCCTGGCCATGCCGTGCGTGGGATGGAACAGACCATCGGCCAGTTTGGTCCCAGTCCTAACCCTGAGGTCGAATCCTGGGCTGGTCACTGGGGCTGTGCTCCCTCCCAGCTCCTCCTGCCCCTGCAGACACGGGCACAGCAGAGAAGCTGGAAAGTCCTTGAGTGTCCTGGCAGCAGCTGTGACCATCAGTGTGTGATCAGCTTCTGCTCAGCACAAACCCAACCAGCCTCACCCTGCTGCTGGGAAGAGTTCCCTCCATCCCAGCTGACACCAGGACAATCCTCTCCATCTCTCGCACAGAGGCGGTTTTTGGGGGGCTGCAGCCATGTCCCCGCCACGCTGCAGGAGCTGGTGCCATAGGGGTGGGATGGGGCTGGAGTGATGGGGACAGTGCTATGGCTTCTCCAAATGCCTCCACCCCTGGACCCCAGGGTGCAGGGACATCTGAGGCTGGGGGGGACCAGGGAAAATGGGGAACATCCATCTCAGGTCCAACACATTCTTTGCCTGCACCCTTCAGCCCGGTGCCGGGCAGCGCGGCTCCCACCCCTCTGTGCCCATGGGGTCCCTCTGTGCCTGTGGGGTCCCTCTGTGTCCATGGGGTCCCGCTGTGCCCATGGGGTCCCTCTGTGCCTGTGGGGTCCGTCTGTCTCAATGGGGTCTAACTGTGGCCGTGGA
>VZTO01007400.1:47232-71313 GCA_013400615.1 Syrrhaptes paradoxus | reverse complement strand
TTAGGCTCCTCTGAGCAATTTCAGTTGATTACAGAGTGCTTTGATTGACTTAGCAGCACATGATCTTTTCTCTTCCTCAACTTCCTTTTCCATTTGTAGTTCCTGTGTTATCCAGGTAATCACTATCCAAGGGAAGATACTGCTTTCTAAAGACCGAGTCTTACTGAGCTTCTTGATAATCTCGACTTTCTTCTGTAACAGGCAGAAAGCCATCACATATGCAGCTGCTGCAGTAGGTATTAGCTGAGTCCCTCTTTGGCACACTAGATGCTGAACTGAGTCCACCAAACTAGACAGCTGTGTATTTAATACAAACAACACTGAATTAAAATCCCCACTGGTCAGGATGTTGTTTCACAAATGTCAATAATATTTACATATTTGAAGTGCTTAACTTTCTTTTCCCTCTCATGTCCCCCCCATTTTTCAGTCAGTGTGGAAATTCTCTCTTCACAGACAGAAGGCTCTGCTTTACTTTCAGCCTTTCATACCTTCTGTTGAAAGCTTTTTATGGGCAAAGCCAGACATAACCCTGATCTTGGGGCTGTCAGAATTGGAGGGGCATTTCAATATGGCTGAAGTAGGAATTTGTTTGGTAACTTGAACTGCATCAGGATTTGCTTCAATCCAGGTGGTCAAAGCTCAAGGCACAGTGAGTGTGATAGATATTGGCCAGGTACTAACGCTGTCTTTCTCTTCCATGTTGCTGTGATCTTGGCTTTCAGTAAGTTCAATCACCAAAACATCGTGCAGTGCATCGGTGTGAGCCTACAGACGCTGCCTCGCTTCATCCTGCTTGAGCTCATGGCTGGAGGAGACATGAAGAGCTTTCTTCGGCAGAATCGACCCAGGGTGGTGAGATAACTTCCCTGCTAGGCTTGTGGTTGATTTTAGTAGGCCTGTTTTTATTATTTTTATGAGCTGGATAAAGTCACTGAAGCCAAGCAGGGCTGTGTGTATGTCCCAGCTCCTACAAACTTCTGAATACTTATGTCTGTTTACTTGACATAAGCAGACGTCAGTGAGAGAAAATGAAAGCAGTGCCAGGACTCCAGTCTATTAGTAACTGAGGAGGAAAGAGTAAAATCCTGTCCTAACATTCCAGAGTTTTCTGTCAACTGGGCTACAAATTAAGTGGCTTCATTTCCTCAGTGTCTGCATTGTTTTCTGTGCACTGCAGTGGTGCACGAGGAGCTGAAGTCGTACCCCTGATACACAGTGATGGGAATTGGTAGCACTAGGTCCTCAGCTGGTGTGCATCAGCACCATGTGGAGATGCATAAATTTATACTAGTTGAAGAGCTGAGCCTGCATCTAGCACTGTGACAGGATTTAAATCAATGCAAATGAAATTATCGAGTCAAATAGTTTTGTTTTAAAAAATCACCTTCATATAAAGCTGTCATGAGGATTTTTGCAAATTATCTCTGATTTCTAATACTGTATTGATGCCAACCAAGTGCAGTGAATATTTGAAAGTAATTAGTTTCAGTGTTCTTATAATGAATAGTTGATTCCAGATGTGTTTTTGCTTCTTAACAGTGGGATCCTGCACCTCTGTTAAATAAGTATATGTCTCTTCCTGAGTGGAGACTTCAAAAACAGGAAGAGTTAGGCCTGATTCTGCATTATTTCTTGTTGTATTGAGGTGCCTGTGCTGGCTACCCCCAGGGGCAGGAGGAGGCTGACTGGTGCCTTGTGTACTCCTACACCACATGATGCAGTTGCACAGCTTCTCCTCCACCCTCACACACATCCCAAATAGTTACGACAGGATAGCTTCATGTGTATGTACTCCTATGCTGGTATTAACAGATTGTTGAAAGATCAAGCTTAATCTCTTCCTCATACAGGAGTAAATATACTAGTTATATGTACTTATAGTGGTATAGCTGCACCCAGATGGAGGAGATTGTATATCTTTATTTTTGGCATTTATAGTGAAAGTGGTATGATTTCTGTGAGCAGATAAACTCTGTGGGCAGCAGAGAATAAATAATACTCTTATATTGGAATGTTGTAACGCAAAGAGCAGTTATTTTTTACATATCATATGAAAACAAACCTGCTGCTATGTTAGCTGGTATGCTAGCAGATGGCAAATACAATAGTTGAAGTCCCCTTAGTACTCAAAAAAATGTCCTCGTAGACCTTTTCTGAAAACAGAACTAGTCCCATCATTAGTGTATTTCACGACAAGTTTCCCTGGTTGCAGAGAAAATGCATGTACATCAGTCTTCTGACAGAGGGATCCCAGAGCAGAGATAAGGGCTGGAAGTCTGTGCTTCTATTTCTCCTCCTTGCTCTTCATTTCCTCTTCAGAAGTGCCCACTTTATAATAATTCTCCCTGGCAGATGTCCAACAGCTTTGTACAATAATTTACCCAGCCAATAAAAATAGTGTTTAATGGCTGTAATGTATGTTATGTGGTTTGAGCATGAGAAATTACAGTGATAACAGCATCCAGAAACAAAAGCAGAAACAAAAAAGAACAATTTATTTGATATCTCTCAAGCTTTTGATCAGCAGTGTAGTAATTTCTCCCCACCCTTCCCGAGAGTCATACAGAAGTTCCTGGAGAAACATCAAGGAAATTTCCCTGTAGGGAAATAAAATGATGGGATGAAAATAAGCAGAGCTCCTGGAGAAAATCTTCTTTATTGTTCTTAGTTAGGGAAGTGCAGATGGTGACGGGCTAGTACCAGTCCCGGAGTCCTGTGGTAAAGCATCCCTTCTTTGCTTAGTGCTCCTGAGGATAACCTGTCCTTCCACAAGAAGGGATAAGTTGATGAGTGCTCAGTGCAGGTGCAGAGATGTGCACTTGTGTGTCTTTTCTCTCTCTCTGAGTTCATGTGCTAATTCCTGTTGATAAGTTATTAACTCACTCTCCTATCTCACCTTTTAAGCCTGCTTGTCTTTTGATTTCACAAAGTCCAACACTAGTAGGGAGTAATTCTCTCCCATTCCCTTTACCGGGCTATTCAGGGCAGGCCTGATTCTCTCGCCAGTTTGCAGTCACACACTATGTTTAGGAGAAGTGAAATCTTCAGAAAGTTTTTTGGCTTAAATAAGAGTTCTCTCATTTTCTAAGTTTTTACTTTGATCTGCTTATGTTCCTCTTTTCTCCTGACTCATTTCACCTTTCCCTCCACCCCTCACATATGTCTTTCCCTTTCGTTTTTCTGCCCCTCTGATTATCCCATATGAACTATATTCTTCTGCTCCACTATTCTTCCCTTACCATTTTCTGTGTGTCCTTTTCCAGAATCAACCGTCCACTCTAACAATGCAGGACCTGCTGAACATAGCTCGGGATATTGCCTGTGGCTGTAAATATCTGGAAGAGAACCACTTCATCCACAGGTGAGGAGAAACACTTCTGATGTATCTAGCGGTGCGTGAAGCTCACACAGCCTCTATTGGCAGTGGATTAGACAGAACTAATCTCCAGGGGGGAGACAGAGATTTCCTCCACTGGTACAGTCCTGCGCTTAGATATATCCTGGCTGGTCTCACTGGTTTTTGGTAGGAGTTAGGCTCTGCACTGCTCCTTGCACTGCTGGGAAGAAAGGAATCTTCTGTTCGCAGTGAACCTTTTCAGGCGCTAATTTTCAGGTGCCTACAATGCAGACACATTTGAGATTAGTCCTGTGCTCCACTAGATGGTACTGTCACTCTGTGGGAGCTTGTAAGGTATCATTTCTCTCTTTTCCGATCTCCCAATCGCAACTTAATGTTTTCCGTATCCCATCAGCACAGGACAGCCCATAATGCTTGAGCCATTGCCTAGAGAAGGGTAGAACAGGGATAACAGGAGCAATAAACACAACTCTGAGGCTAGCTTCCCAGCTCAGCGCCTGACCTGCTGTGTGGTCTTGGACATCCTGTATTTGTCTGTTCATACTTTTTCCTTTTTTGTAGAGCAAGAAAATGCTGATATGGCAGGCTTCAAATAAGAATAAAGTATTATAGAAGAAGTAAAGGTTATTATAGATAGCCTTTTAAAATTCCCAGTGGGGTAGTGGACTCTTTGCTTCTGATTAAGAGCTGTTTCAGCTCATAATGTTCCCAGGTACAGCATGCAACTGAATTCCTTTCTTAGCATGAGCTCTGTGCTGATTTCAGACCTGTGTGTAAAGGCAAGGCCTGTGCACAAGAGGGTCACACAGGCTCTAATTAAACCAACATCCAGCCTGCAGTTATGCAAGCAGACAACTGATGCACATGCACATCTACATACGCATCACATTGCACAGAGCAGAGGCAGAGCTAGGCAAGAGTGGGTAGGGACTGCAGAAACAGAGGGAAACAAGCGGCAAACAGAAATCAGAGCAAAAAGCCATGAGACTGAGATATGGGATACGTTATAGCTTTATGAGCATGCAACAAGCTTTGGCTTTTGGATCTCTTAATAAGTATATGAGAGGATCAGTATTTTAATTGGAAACTTCAGTGTTAATCACTACAGCATTATTATTTTAAATCATTACTGTAATAATACTATCTTTAATCAGCCTTCACCCACCCTGATCTACTGAGCTTATGATAAGGGCCAATTTTTCTTGGTCTGTAAGAAGTCCAATAGAAACTCAATAGAAATTTTCTCTGCAAGTATTTAATAAAACTAATTTTCATTTCCCCTGTCAGGTAGATGTTCCCTGGTTTTCTTCTCATATGTCACTGAGCCCAGCAGTCATCTCATAAAGCTTTTAATATTTATATAACAAATGGACAGCCCAGCTGCTATTGCTCAAGACCAATCTTAATTTCAGGAGAGAAATGGAAGAGAGTAGTGCTTGACTCTTTTATCACTTTAAAATAAACCCTCTCTGGGTTAGTTTTTGGCCTGTTAGATCTCTAGTGTAAGCAACCTGGGAATGGACTCGTTTGTTTTAGCCAACAATTAGGAAATCAGCATAGAAGGAATTTTGTACAGGCTTGGTATTAGTATTTGTTAGTGATGTCAGTGTTCATAGGGAAGGGAAGAAGGGTTATCATTATAGAGAACAGGTACCCTGGGGGGAAAGGTAGCATAGGGGGGTTGTGGGGATGTCACTTGCAGGCAGGTCTTGTCATCCAGGAGTCATAGCTGATGATGGAAGAGAAAGCTGAGCTTGACCGAGGGATTTTTCAAGGCTGGCAGTGGGAAGAAACATATGAGTTGTTCAAGGAGCTCATTTTTCTTGGCAGTCAACAGGACCCTCACAGTGCCATGATTTTTAATGAGTTCCTTTTCAGAATGCGTATTTAAAATCAGCACAAATCCTTCAGTCTTGGCCAGGCAGTCATCACTGCTGTTTGTCACAAGCTAAACCTGCACCCAGCAAATGGCTGCTCCTGTATGTAGCTTTGCTTGGTTCCTCAGCAGATATCCAGAAGCAACAAAGCAACAGGTTACTGAATCTGCTCCTACGTTGACTTTTCTCGCAGTTTACTAAGACTGTGCAATAGCATCACATCTGTAGCTGATGGAGATGCTGCTGAGATGCCACGCTTAAAAAAAAAAATAGAGCAAGAAAGAAATCTGTCATAATGTGGTTGAAGCAAAAGAGCTTGAATCTGTTTCTGGTCTGACACTGACCCTGTTTTCTGTCTTAGTGAAAGGAGAGGGAGTGGGGAATGCTTGCAAAACATCAGGTAGAAAATGTAATGTCAATGAAGTTTAAGGATTGTAGTTAATAAAAATTATGATGTAGCTGTCATTATATCTTATTTTTAATAAGCCTCAGAATGCCAGCCGTGTCCTGGGCTGCATCAAGAGAAGCATTAGCAGCAGGTCAAGGGAGGTGATTCTCCCCCTCTGCTCTGCTNATTTAGACTAGACATTAGGAAGAAATTTTTCATTATGAGAGTGGTGAGACACTGGAACAGGTTGCCCAGAGAAGCTGTGGATGCCCCATCCCTGGAGGTGTTCAAGGCCAGGCTGGATGAGGCTTTGAGCAACCTGGGCTAGTGGAGGGTGTCCCTGCCCACGGCAGGGGGGTTGGAACTAGATGATCTTTAAGGTCCTTTCCAGCCCAAACCATTCTATGACTCTATGATTTGTGCAAAGATGACTCGGCTAAGATTTGCAGGACTGGGTTTAATATTCTTTCTTTATTCTTTCAACTACTTAAGAGTTTAGAATTAGAATTAATAATTTTTTTTTTTGAAGAGATATAGCTGCAAGGAATTGCCTTTTGACCTGCACTGGACCAGGGCGAATAGCCAAGATTGGTGACTTTGGGATGGCCAGGGATATTTACAGGTACGTGAAAGGCCATTTCAGTCCTGTGAATAACTCAGTAATCTGTACCATTTTGACTGGTCAGAACTGTCTCATGGAATCTGAAGCAGTGGAACCATCCATTATGTGTCTGAATTTGATTACCAGTTAACTAACTGGAGTTAACAGACTGTAAATTAACACATCTATGCCTACTAGCCAATACACTTCAACTGTTTTTGTTCCAGACTGGGCCCCAGGGAATGCCGCAAACACATGTGGACACTAAACCACACATGGCCAAATTTATTAGCTAGTTGTTCATAAATAATCTTAAATTTAAAAAAACAAGCACCATAATTCTCAGTTTATGATGTCAAGAAGACTTGCTGCCTCAGCACCCTGTGCAAAGCATCAGCAAATATGATAGCTTCAGCTGTGTACCTACAACATCCTCAGTTTCCATCCCAGTTGCACAGAGGGTATAAAATACTGCTTCAATGCGCTGTTTGAGTGGGTGATTTTTCCTTTTTCACACTTGGTCCTCATTGCCGCATGCAATCCACAGCTACTGTTGCTGTGGTGATCAGATCTTTTATATATCTGAGCCCTTTCAGACTGTGTGACATTCTCCGTGCATTTTCTCTTTCCCAGAGCAAGTTACTACCGCAAGGGAGGAAGAGCCATGCTTCCTGTCAAGTGGATGCCGCCAGAAGCTTTTCTAGAGGGCATTTTCACCTCCAAGACTGATACCTGGTAACAGATGTCTTTTAATCATTTCTGCTACTCAGTGATAAGGGTAGAGAAATGTACTGCTCAACAAGAAATGTCTGCTCAGCAGGAACCTTAAAAAAAAGTCAGAATTTTCCAGAAAAATATTAGAAGTCTTCCCTCTGCATTCAGTAGAAGCACGGCTAAAGACTTACGAATATGAATTTAAAAATCTAATGTAAATGGAGGTAACCAAAATTTGCTGTACATAAATGTAGAGTATCTCATAAAGGCAACCAGAAAGTGAAAAAAGAAAGCAGTTTAGATTTCCAAGGAGTCTCAGGTAAAAAAACAGACAAATACCATCAGACACTTCACTCAACCCTCAGTATCTGCTGCTCAGTTTCTATCAGTGGCAAGTCCTGCTTAAATATCTTGTAAATGAGTCTCTCTGTACCACCCAGGATTACTTATATAATTTTTTTATGTTGTATGTGAAATGACAGCAGATTTAATCAGAAGTCCTGGCTGGTTGCTGAGGAAACAATATTTATATATTGATTCTTCATGTAACTTGATCTTTCTTCAAAACAAGTACCCCCTCAATAGTAGCACTTCATGCACAGGTGCTGGGGAATGGAAGCTTTCCAACTGCTTGAGAACGCCTCTCTCCGTGTACAGTAGATTCTTCATTATACTGTACTGAGACGTTCCCTTAAATGCCACACTGACCGTTTCCTGAAGTTAGTGATGCCGGAAGACAAGGGATTGCTTATCAGCACCTAACTGTGAGCAGGCAGCGCTAGATATTCTGAAGGAAAGTGCTACAGTTCCTGTAATAGGCGATTATAAGTAATGTGTGTACTGGAAATTTCTTCCACCTTTGCAGCAAATATTGGCTCCTAAAATTCTGACTCTGCTGAAGTCCTGGCAAGTCTAAGTCAGACATTATTTTCAGTGGCACTGCCTAACTGACCCCTGGATGTAAAAAAGGAGAGCAACCACACCATGGCAAAAAAGAAATGCTGCTGCCTTTCCGTTTCTCTGGATGTCCCTTACTTGATTTTATTCTTGAGCATCCTGTTCCCAAACACTGATGCAAATATCTCAAGTCTTCCCCAATAAGGTGGGAATCTCCAGGTCAGATCTAACACTTCTTTTCAGTTAGACATAGCAAAGGGTGCTCTGGCACCTCCTGCTCTAGAAATAACAAATGCAGCAAAAAGAACTTCAGAATTATTCAAATATTTTGAAACCTCCATAAAGCTAGTTTTGGAACTTGAGCAAAGGTTTTGATTAATTATTTTTTTTTTAATGTCAAAGTTGACTCATAATCATGCTAATTGCACGTTACTGCGGTTGGCCTACAGCTTCGAAAGGTTTTTGCTGTGTTGTTACCTACACAGCTTTGTGCCAGGTTTGTGGAGCACAAATGAAACCTAATTGGTATTGTTGGCTTGCTTCTGACCCAGGTCCTTTGGTGTGCTGCTTTGGGAGATTTTCTCTCTAGGCTACATGCCCTACCCTTGCAAAACCAATCAGGAAGTGCTGGAATTTGTCACCAGTGGAGGAAGAATGGATCCACCAAAAAACTGTCCAGGACCAGTGTAAGTATTTCATTACCCCCACAAGCCAAGGGACAGTGGGTATCCCAACAGGTTGGAAAACGCAGCTAGACACCTTTAGTCAGGGAATGGTGTTTGACCCCAGTGTTAGGTGGGTGCTATTGAATGTCCCTTCAGCCACTGCCTCTTGTCTACAGCTTAGAGCACTACAGGATTTGCTTTAAGCAGTGGTCCCCTAATGGCCAAGGGGACCAAGGATGCAGAAACGCCATGTCCACTTCTGCTCTCCTCCTTTGCGCCATGTACTGAGTGCAGTGATGATCACCGCAATCACTTCATACTGAAACACATTTTACATAATTATAGTTTTTGATTGATACTTTTTTTTCCCTCCACTTATTTTAAGGTACCGGATCATGACACAGTGCTGGCAGCACAGCCCAGAGTATCGGCCAAACTTTTCCACCATCCTGGAAAGAATCAAGTATTGCACACAGGTATTGGTCTTCGGTATCCAGGTGGATGATAACCCATGGAATACCAAGTATCCAAAGGGCATTGCCTTTGAGTGCCCAAAACAAGTGAAGAGTCCTGACAGACTATTTACTTTCCCAGTTGTGGTGGTGCTGTTGGCTCAACTGCTCCTTTCATCCTCACTCTCCCATCTTCAGCCCAGACAAAATGAAAGTACAGTGTTCTGTGCAAGTGGATGCTTTCAGCTCTCAGCTTGTTCAGTAACAAAATGTTCTTCATTTTGTGATGGAGAGGTATGTACAATCTCTTTCAAGGTCCGTATTCTGACCTTGCCTAATGTTGCTCAAAAGCCACAGTGGAATTGGTACGGAGTGGAGAAGGGGAATGAGATGGTACAGTGAGCTCACCACCTGGTAACATTTTACAGCTGCAGGCCTGGATCTAACCTCCTGAGGAAAAAATTATATACTAGTGACCCTCAGATCAGCCACTGATTTCAATAAAGCACAGCCTCTGCCCAAAGGAACCACCTAAATTAGAGCATTTTTGAAAGTCCCATCAGCGTGTGATACCCAGATGGCACACAGCACCTTGTACAACATGCAGGAACATTAGCCAAACCTGATGTCAGCCTCTGACAAAAGCTTCTTCGCTCTCATAGCTATTTATCTTAAAATGTGGGTGTGACAGGCACCCTGGGGGTGCTCAGGGTGTAACAGATTCTGTTGTCTCTTTTTCAGGACCCCGATGTGATCAACACTGAGCTGCCTGTGGAGTGTGGCCCAGCACCAGAGGATGAAGGGAGTACAGTCACGCGGCCAAACATTTCCAGTGGGATAGTGCCCCTGTTGGTAAGCCCTTCTCTCGCACCTCAGACGACACCTGAAACACTGAACTCCCACCCTGCTGGGCACAAACTTGTACAATGTCCACAAGAGCTACTGGTGGAGAACCTGGGCAACCGGACTGCTCAAGGGCCCAGCCTGCCATGCCTCAGCGATTTCAACAGCAGGTCCTGGTTGCAGCAGACCTCAAACCAGAAGTTGGAGCTCAGCAATCCACCAACCCACAGACTTAAAAACAAAACAAAAAATCTCTGGAACCCAACCTATGGATCATGGGTGCTAGAGAACACCTGTCACTTCAGCCCCAGCTCCAAGCTCAAAGCAACTCCAGAGCGGGAGGATTCAGGCTTTGATGGGAACTGCAGTTCTTCTCCTAGCTCTCGGGCATCTCCAGCATCTCCAAGTCGAAGCAACTGCCCTCACCTGGAGATCGGAGGGATTGAACTGGTGAAACTCCAGACTTTCCCCTGTGGCAATGTGAATTATGCTTACGATGACCTGTGTTATAGCACTGCCCACCAGCCATCAGCGGCAACTGTGCTGAGGAGCTCCAGTCTGCATAGGGATGAAAAGCCTTTTTATAAAACAGACAAAACATCCAGAGAGAGGGACTCTGGTCTGTCTTTGTCAGATGACCTGAGCGTTACTCCAGTATAACTGAAATGGTTCTTCCTAAGATCAGGGAATGTGTGTATCTGGAAGGACTGCTTCCTATTTCACTTCCTTCCTCCATTTGTGTTCCTTCCAATGCATGATGTTTCAACATCGACAACGTTCTGCTTCCTCCTTCTACCTGTGGGATCCCCACAATGTTAAGGACAGTTGCATTTCTCTGTCTATCAGATGTGTTCCACTGCACCAGCTTTGTAGTGGAGAACAATGGCACTCCTGCTGCGATTCAGAATACAATATTTAATGGAAGGACTCCTCCTCAGGCTGCTCAGGTGAAAAGAAACGCACCTACCATCCAGCCACAGCATTTGGATGGAAACTGACCAACACAGATTGTGCTTCTTTCTGACCGAAGAAACCAAAACCTTGTGCTGTGCCAGCATCAACCAACTTGCAAAAGCTGCTATATTCCCAAGAGCTTTTTTACAGTTCAGGTGACTTACTAATGATGCTCACGCACAGTAAGGGAAGTAAATACATAGCAGCCGCATTTGCATCTGTTTTCTTAGCAGACCCTGTGGAAAAACATGAAAAATGAAACTACTGCTCAAGTTGGAAGCAGTAGGAAAGATGAAAAAAAAAAAAATCCAGGCTCCTCTGAGCATGTGCTTTGAAAACAAGCAATGAAGAAGAAGAAAAATTTACTATTGAAAAAAAATAGTTGCAGCTGATAGTATCCCTTTGAATAGTGAAGGAAAGGTGCTGCTTGCCTCATGGTGTCACTTTTCCTCATAGCTCCTGGCATGAAAGGGGCAGGTGGTTTTCCAAGAAAGGGTGAGCTGCATGGGGTGATCAGAAATGGACTACCTTTATTTTTTAATGGACTTTACTTGGGATGAACTTCATTTTTTTGTAAGTACTTTGATATTCAATAGTAATTTCCTGTGCTATGTTGGTAAGCATTAAGCTGAGGCTCTCGGGTAACTGTCTGGCATTTGGTGCACTGGAGTTCTGGTTTTAATACCTACTCCTCTGAGGTAGAAACAAAGTAATGTAAAGGAGGGGCAGAGTGAAGGGGAACCCAGTAGAAATGCTGCCTTACAGTGAGTGTCCTTTACACAGGAGGGCACAATAGCTCAACCATTTGATAAAACTAAAAATCATCCCTTGGCTTTACACACCTGAGCAGGTTGTCATCTCATCTCTCCTTCCAAAGATACAGACTTGCTGGTAAAGGTAGTTGTTGTTTTGAAGACAGCTCATTTATAAGGCTTCTGTCGCTTAGGGTTTAAACTGATGTTTACTGGAGACTGAAAAAGTAAATAATTTGGATTAATCCTGAACAGTCTTGTAAGCATTTTATCCTTGTCCAACTGCTAACCTATGGTGGCAAATTACACGCTGCCTTCATGTGTAATCAAGTTGTATGATGAGCAGTCAGTCATAGACTGTCTGGTTCCTTTCTGAGGGAAGAGGTGCTCTGCTACAAGCCTCACGCTTAGCAATCAGCCACAGGTACAGTCTGAAGATGGGGACTGGCAGAAGAGGGCTTTGACCACACAGACTTCCTGTCCTCTGCATCAGTCAACAATGGACACTGCTCAGATGTGGTACAGAAAAGCACGGAGTGAAGAGTCTGAATCCTGTCTTGAATGAAACATGTCTTCAGCTCAGCTTTGCTGGTCTAACTGTGTATCTGTTCCAGGCTTCCTACAGTTGTAGGCCTTTGGCTTTAGAATGAATGGTTTGATATACCATCATCTCCAAAGCTGGGGTGGTGATGGCCACCCTTCAGCAATGACCTGTACAGTATGGAAATAATTCCAAATCCCTGGTGGGAAAGGGCAGATGGTCAGAACAGAGGGGTCCCTCTATGCTTGGGGAAATTCCAGGAGCAGTGTAAGGATTGATCCACTTAGCGACCAAGGGAGATGCTTGCCCTGGTTTATGGTTTAATAGGTTTTTTTTTCCCCAAAGGTGAGCTGTCAAACTCTCCAACGGTTGTGACTGGGCATCAGCAGCTCAGCCCCTTCCTACTGCATATGTGATAAGGCCACAGCTGAGTGCAGTGATCCTAGTCCAGCTGCAGTGGATGTGATGCCAGATTGCTTTCCCGCCCTTGCTTGTCACAGGCTCTGTCCTGAGCAGAGCATGGGCGGCCATGACCATGCTTCTGCAGGCCCACTGTGACGCTATTTTCAGTTCTTAGCCAGTGGCATGGGTGGGAAACTGGAGGCGAGGAGTGAAATACTGACTTCTTCAGATACCATGGGAAGTTAACTATACCACCTTTTCTTCCTGCAGACTTTTTATACAGTAACAGGCACAAGACAGTTCTTCATTTTTTCAGAGGGAAATGACAATAAACCACCCCAGGATTCCAGTGAGAAGCAGGTAGGATCCCCCCTGTCTATAGGGTTACCCAGCTTGAGCTGCCACTGCTTTCCCACAGCACTTGCCTCAACTTAATTCACAAATTTAGAAAGGCCAGTAGTGATAAAACTAGATAAGCCCTTGAAAAGTGAAGTGAGAGAGGAGCACACATCTATCACCCACGCTACGGGCAGTCTTGCCTGCAGCTATACCTTCATTTTATAAATAAAATGCAAGTTCTTTGGTCCAGCACCTTAGGCAAACACCTGTTTTTACTGAATAGCTGCTGCAGGAAGAAAACAGACAAAGCTGCACTGAGCCAGAACAGAACTCCATCCTGCCCCATATCTTACCTTGAAGAGCGACCAATAGTAGAGTGTGGAAGGGCAACTATAAGAATAGAGTGAGGAGGTAGTGATTATTTATTTCCTAGACATACTTTGCTGGTTTACAACAGCACGTAGCTCAGGGATGTACTGAGCCAGATGCAGTGTCTTGTAAGAAGACAGAACATGGAGCTGCACATACCAAATGGGCACTAAAAGCGTGAGCCAGGAATTTTAAAAGAATCTGCATTAGTGACCAGAATTTTATACAAACTCTTAACTCCCTCACATGGAACTAAAGATAAACAATCTTCTTGTTCTGAATCTTTGACCTGTCACAGTTTTTCTGTGCATATCTCTCTTAGCTGCTTTTTAAAAACCCTCAGAGATAATTAATTTTTAATCAATATCCTGGAGGAAATAATGCTAATAATGCTCCTGTTGTAATGCTGAAATGCTACATGCTGTCCAAACCATATTATCTAAAAAGAGAAATAACACAATGACATATACCACAGCCTTCAGTCCTGCAATTCTGAGACTGAAACTTCACAGATCCCAGATTTCATCACAGATTGCATAGTGCTCAATTGCTATGATTTCAAAATAGAACTTGCTTGAAACTGTTTTTTTAAGCAGATACCTTAGTGCATAATCAGCAAGTTGAACCCATAGTGGCAAAATTAGATTACTTTGACAATTGAAAGACAAAAATTGATTTTGTTTCCTAGAGAAATGACATGTGCTGGAGATCTGGGATTAACTCAATCCTGTAATCCATATGAAAAGTCTTCCAACACTTCCCCCTGGAGAATCAGCCATTTAGAGGATTATTATAAATTGGTCTTCCTGGCAGGTGTCTGTCTTGTTACCAACTTGGTTTTAGGTTTGTGTGTATAGATTTGCTGGGTTGTTTTTTTTCTTCTGGACTCAATACTGTGTGGCTTCATACAACCTCATACCTACATTTTAAAGAGGGAACCGAATAACAACAGCTGAAATAATAACACAAATTTCAATTTGACTTTCTCTGCTTTCACGTTTGTTGATATTCTTGCTTCTGATTTATCTTTTGTTTTGTATCTTCGTTTTTTTCCTTTAAAGAAACAGATTTTTTAACTGCACATATTTAAGGTGCCCCTCATATCAACCTGTTTCCTGAGGTAAGTTCTCCACTGATTTGCCAATGGGCAGTTGTGCACTAAGAGAGTTTCACAAGTCTAATTAAGCAGTCATAGGCCTTATGACTACTTATTCCACAGCCAATACCCTCTCTCTACTTACCCAAAAGAGAAGAAAACATCCCTGCTGGGAGTGCAGGTCTGAGTTTCTCCTGTTGACTTCGCCTTGCTCGCTCCACTCGTGGCTGCCTACCCTTTTCAATCCATTGCTGAGACCTTAGGCATGACATCTCTAACATCCTTCTGTCTTGTCACAGGACTTTTTAATTGAGTTGACTTGGTTTTGATTTGTTATTACCTCTCACCCTGGCTGCACTTCTTGCCAACTTACCTTTCTGGGTGACTACTGTACACAAGTAGATGACATGCCTGCTTCTATGCAATTTAAAGTTGGATAAGTGTACACTTCTATATTTGTAACACAAAATAAAGAGACACTAATGGGGGCTAGTTGTTTCCCTCTCTGCTAAGTACTCTTTGCACACAGCGAAGAGGACACTCTCAGTTGCCGAGAAGTGTTGCCAGTCCTGGAGAGCTGACTGTTTTGTTCCCTCCTGCCACACAAAACTGCCCTGTGGAACACTTACCTGCTCTGAGGCTGCCAAGTGCCTTTTGATGCATCATCTTTTTTATATACTGTAGGCTATGAATTGAGATTTTGTGAGACAGGGCTTACCTCGAAGGAAGCTGTCAAACTTTGTGTGTATCAGGTTCTAAAGCAAATAATGGGTTTTGTAACCGAGCTGTGACACTAGTTTTTACTGTCTGACACTAGTCTTACAATAGATTTTTTGTTTTAGGAAATTTTAGATGCTAAAAACTAAAAGCACAAGAAATACCCAAATAAATAGTTTTTGTCCCTTCCCTAAGGAAATTCTTGAAGAAAAGATATGTCCTGTGACCACACCACAGTGGCTGTCTTTTTTCCTCCAGTCTCATTTATTTAGTAGCATACACACTTCAGAGTAACAAACACTCAGCCAATACAGTCAATGTCAGAAGTGACCATGGTCAGCATTGCATTGTAGTGTTCAGAACAGATGCACTGTGGATGATACAGGCCATTTGATCGCGGTACCTTAAGAATAACAAATAATAGCAACAGCAACACAAAAAAAATCAGCAAGAGCCCTCTGAAATACTTAAGGGTTTGGTCCAACTCCCATTGAACTCTTTCCCTATAATAGGAACTGGATCAAATGTTAAGTGAATTCCCCCTGCGTAAAATTAAGAGGGATTTAATTTTTACCACTTTGGTTAAATTTCATCCTAATTTATATCCTTATGGGAACCCTGCACCCATCATTTTTTAAACATAGCTGATGTATCTCTTTGTGCATTTCTTTCTATATTGCACTTTTCTCCAAAGAATCTCACAGCATCTTGCAAGCAGTAATGAAGGACAGCCTCACACCACTCCTGTAAGTGAGTACTATTCCCATCTGTAAAATGGGAACAAAACCGAGGCCTAGGATAGTTGTCCAGGGCCAAAAAAAAAAAAAGAAGTCACTGACAAAGCTGAGGGAGAGAAGTCCTGCTGCTAGATTCACACAGGAATGCAGCAGCTACAGCAGTGAGCAGTGCTGCATCCAACTAGTTAGTCTAATGACCTTGGTACCCAAGTGAGAGGTTAGCTGTTCAGCACCAAAGAGCCTCTGGGCCCGCATAACTTACCATGCTGCGGAAACACGTGCCCTCGCTGTCTCTGGAGCCAGGCAATAGCACAGCAGAGGCATTAAAGAACTACATTCTGGACTTGTATGTGGACAAGTACCTTAGACATCATGCATCAGCTCTTCTATGTTACATGCCTGAGCAAAGGCATCATGTTGACCCTCTGGTAAATATAAGCTTATTCAAGGCAACTTACTCCATCATGAAAGAAGTCCTTTTTATATAACAGCAGCAGAAGATTGTGGCTTCTTCCCTTCTAACCCCTTGGCAAGCCAAAGGACCATTTCAAAACTAACTTGCTAGAACTATTTATCATCTAGAGTGAGTTTCCAGACGAGGGTCTACTCTAGCAGAGGTTTTATTTTTTCCCCCCTGACCTTTTCAGCTACTGCAGAGGAATGGATCATGCTCCAAGTTTTCCCCCAAGTCCATGTACTGCAAACCAGCCAGGTGCTAGCTGGTACCACATTGCTTCTAGTTCTCCTTTAGAACTGGACAGTCATTCTAAAAGTTTGTCTCAAACTCTTAACTGACAATTTGAGCATCAACTTTTACACTCTGAATCTCCCCTCTAGAAAATAATTTCCATTGGTGCAAAAGATTCACATAGCTGGTAACAGAAGAAAGAAATTTAACTCTGAAGATAAATCAGGCAAACCACTAATGAATTCTATCACCTTAACAGTCTCAGTTCTAACATTTCTATTTTTTTTTAAATTATGGTAGGACTACTTGCAATTGCAGTCTCATAAGAAAAGGTATTGTTAGTAAAGTTCTTTGAGAGACATATTTACTTCCTAGTCTCCTTAAGCACTGCAAACAGATGGCTTATCTGGTAGCTGCAGGAAAGGAAGACTACTTTTTTTAAGTAAGTTGTTTGATATTCAACATAGATTAATTTGTCATAGCAGTTCAGAAGTTAGGAGGCATCTGGAATTATATCTGTGCTCTCTCTTGAAGGCTCACTGTCACTTAAAAAGTGTAAACCCTCTGAAACATTTAAGTGGAAAATTCATTAACACAGAGTAATGAAAGAAAAACTGAGAGGGACCCTGGGAGGCCACAGAAGAAGTCTGAATTTGCAGTGAACTGCAAAAAATAATTACCAGTTTTGAACAACTTCTGGTTTACAGCAACACGTTTCCACGTGTCATTAGTTCCTACAGAGCACCCACTCTATGTCATCAAACTTTTATGTCACAACTGAGCTTGAATTTTTAATAATACTGCTGTTTTGTTTAGAGGCAATGAAAAAGTAGTTAAACCTAACTGATGTCTTAGTACAGTAGTGTGTTAATCTAAAGTAACTCCTTTTAGAAATTTTAGGCTCTTCAATTCTAAGTACAAATGTTATGCATAGATTTAATTCCAGATCAGGATTCTACAGCCTTTTTTTGCTCAAGCTAATGATAATTATTGAAAAAGCAGTTTCCCAAAGCATGGAGTCACCTTCATATATCCTGAAGTTCTCAAAAATCTCTCCTGAGCACAGGATGCCAGCAAAAGACAGCAATTTCTGATCAATGTGCATTACTAGCTTTAAATGTTTAAGAGGGATTAACAATCAATTACAATAGTAATATGAGCCTATTCCTCATTTTGAAAACTGCATCATCACATTATTAACATAAAACCTGGAATGTAGGTGAACATGTGAATACTGATAGTATTTATACTGCTAGTATTTAAAGAACTGTTCAAGTGACGAGAGGCAACCAACAAAGAGTAGGTATGTGAACCCATTACAAGAAATCATGTCAGTCTTTCTGGATTTTAACCAAAAAACTGAATTTTCTGTGGCTGTGCCTGGGCCACAGCAAAAGAAGAATGAATGACAGATCGCCCCGTAATTCCAGACGGGGACTAGGGGATGTGATATATTGACAATCCTTCCCCCAGACCGCCCTGAGTTAAAAGCTGATACTGGGGAGGAAGGAAGCCTGGGAATTACCTCCTCATTAGTGTAAGGCTGTGAACACAGAGACATTACCTTCCTGATCGCTGTGCCCATCTATATACTTCAGAGGCAGCATCATCTTTGGGAACAGGAACATGGCCAAGAAGTCACATGCATTAGAAGACAGTCAAACCATGATCTAAAGAGATCACATGGGTTGCTGGCTACTAGTGCATGCCTGTATATATAGGGGTTTTAGCTTTAAAAAAATAAACAAGCCTTGAAAAAAAACCTTAGTTCCCTGGTCTGTGCGTGAAAGCGTCCTTACTGATTTCCAGAACGGCAGTTCAGCTGCAAGAGGCCAAATTTGCCAAGCTAGGCACTTTTCCAACAGCCCCCCAGTCTCAAAGTCAAATGTTTTTGGAGACAATAGGCTGCTATTCTCTCCCTAGAATATCTGTAATCTCCTGAGAGGCTACATAAAAAGCAAAGGCTGTTCTTAGATAGAAGTCAATCAAGGCTAGGGCAGGGAAAAGGAGGAATGATCAACAGTAGTTACCACATCCAGCCACCACAAACTGCTGTCTGCCTTTGCTCCAGATTTCTTGTGATTATCACCCATTTCCACCTTGTGCACCTTGTAACACAATGCAGCAGAAGTTGCTGGTCCAATCTCTAGTGTACGCAGGAGCAAAAAGACTCAGAATTAGGACAAAAAAAACCCACCAAAAAAACACCGCCCCAATGCTCTTGCTAGTTTCAAAACAATGCAGTACCCTGAAAATTCATTATTCCTATCCTGAAATCCCAAGAGCTTGCTCTGGTTCACGAAGAGGTAATCTAGAGTCCCATCTGTTTGCCGGAAATCAGAATCATTCTGGTTTACCATACAGACCTCTTGACTCATGCTGGTGTGATTCCTGAGTATGGAGATCTTCATCCTCTGAGGGCCCAGTCTGAGGTTAGGCTGGTGCAATACAAACCAATCTAGAGTTATTTAGCTTCACAGAGGGCCGATGCAAAGTCATTTTGATCACAAACTGCTGGGTTCTGGATACAGTTCCCCCTGCCCTGATGACCTCAAGAGTTTGGAGGGAATTAAAGGTTTCCTTCTGAGTGATCCCAGCAGAGCAAAAAGTTACAGCGCAGCCCTGTTAAGTTTTGTGCCATTCTCAACTCATCTTTCAGTGATGCTTTCCAAGATGCCAATCAAATTGTCCAAACCCAACAAGTACCCATCCTCCCTGTTGCCTTCTTGCCAGGGGATCCTGTGGTCCAGTGTCTGCCCATCGGGGAGAAGGGTGGTCTTTCCAAAATCGATCAGCCACACATTGGCATTCCCACTGCCATCGTGTACAAAAAGTAGTGAACTCCCAACGACCTGGATTGAGATTGAGATGATGTGGTTAAAAACACATCTTCAGCTTGCCCTCATTCATCACTTAAATGGTTCTCACTAAGACTATGACCTCCTCAGATGACCCTTTCACCTGTGACCCAACAAACTTTTGGGCTGCACTTAATATACACTGGCAATTTACACGACCCATTTGTATAACCATATAAATCAGTAACATATAAATGGGCATATAGATGGGACAAGGGACCCAGTAGGCAAAGGAAGAAAAGCAATTCTCCAGCTCACTTGGCAGCAGGTCTCAATTAGAGCAATTCAGCAAAAGCCAGTAACTACTTTCAAAGAAAGACCATGAGCTATGATTAACAAAAAATGCCTCTAGTTACAAGATGAAATCCATAAGGTAAAATAAAATGTTTGATCTCAAAGTCTTGAGCTACAACAGGCAGAACTTACAGTGCTAAATAAGGCCTTCTCCACAGCAAACATACAAGGAGAACATATAGAGCAAAATTATACAGTGTTTCAACAGAAATTCTGTGTAACTACAAAAGCTTTCATTGTCAAACTACAACTGAATGCTACTGTACCAAACACAAGCTTCCACATTACCGTTCCCCTGTATAGATTCCCACTGGAGCACACCAAGATTAGAGAAACTACAGGAAACTGGTACAAATAAACCATTCCCTGCAGTGGCCCAGAGCTGTAAGTGCTGGGTCGTTATAAAGATGGGAGGATTTATTATTCCTCAGCTGGTTTAATCTTCTGTATCATTGCGATGGAGGCTTTGTGGTATCTGTGTTGTTAACATATATTAGGGTTTCTTCTACTACAAACTTCCTTCTACCAATACAGCAGGCTATTCTGAAGTACATCTCAATGACCCAAGGAAGCAGTAATGCACCTCCATAGCATTAGACACACTGCTTACCTCATGTCGCTTGAAGAAGTCTGAGGATTCAAGAATGATATGAATTTCCTGCAGACGCTTGAGGTATTTTTTCTGGAGGAAGAGGGGAAAAAAAACCCAACCCATAAGCCTTTAGGTAAAAAATGAATTAAGATACTCTGTTTACAAGAGTTAATATAATGAAGAGATCACATTCATTTTAGGCTAGAGGTCCTTCAAAACAACAGGTTCGTCATTTGAAACTCAATTTGAAAATACACTTCAACAGGCTTTCATAGTGAATGAACAGACTGGAGTTCCTCTACTGCATGTGTTACACCAAGCATAATTATCTCTGTCTTGCTTTGGATGCAGTGAGACATTCTGCATCCCCCTTTTTGTTTTGTCTTTTTAATGACAAGAGAAAAGTTCCAAGCAATTAAAAATTTCAGTTCTCCACAGTGAAAAGAAAATGACATTGTGTTAGAGAGACGAGGAGCTCCAACCATGTTAGGTGGGAGAAACTTAAAAAAAAAAAAAAGTGCATAAAGCTGTAGTATACATTTTTATATACATTTTTAATGCTGCCCTGTGTTACCAAGCTTGCTCCTCCTGGGGGGCTAATCTGCCTTCATAATGGCTTCTGCACTGGAGCAAAACGCTACGGCATCCTTTGAAGTTCCAAAGACAAGAGATATGTTATACCATCTACCATGTGCCTGCTGTGCTGCCCGTCAAGCAGCACACCGGAATTATTCTTTGAGGCACGTCTCGCGCACAGGAGCACAGCCAGCCTCCAGTCTCACTTCCTGCCCCCATGCTCTGGTTTTATCCTCTCCAGACTGAATTCCCAAATCATGAGTTTTCCTGCCAACACAATCCTTGCTTAGACATCATCATCCCTCTGATATATCTTAACACCCATGTTTGAAGCTAATGGCAAGCCATAAGTTAGCTTGACTTGACATTTTGCTAGCATGAGGAACTTGCGGTGAACTCATGGCAAGAGCTGACAGAACTGGTCTCAGCCAACTACTTCTCACAGCCCACTAAGTCCCCATGTCCACTCTATCTGCTATGAGGGACTGGAAGTCCAAACCATTTTCTTCCTTGGTAGTTTAATTCACTTCTCTTGTACCAGAGGAAGCACGGCCTGAAGCACATTCATTGGGTCAAAGATCAGTGAACTTGAAGAGTTCAGACTCACCAGAATAGTTGTGTTGCCCTCAATGAATTCCACAAAAACCTGTAGAACTTGCTCCTGTGTCTTCGTAGTTTTGAAGTTTGTGTTACATGTTCCATCCGCCTTCTGCACAAAAATTCACAAAGAGAGATGATTTCATACTACACACATATCCTTCCCCTCATCAGTCAATCCTCTTGAACCATCAACAGCTCAGCTCTTGCTAACCAGATGAAAGTGAGTAGTTGAACAAGAAGACAGCAGATAAACCAAGCAAGAAGTATAGAAGAGAAGATACAAAAGTTGAATGGATCACTTTAAATGGCACTTCATTTCCTGTTGAGTGTAGTTAAATAAAAACAACACATGATATTGCCAGCTTGCAGGAGGGTTTTCTCACGTCAGTACCAGCAGTGCAAAGTTCAGTGGGGCAAACCACAGTGACCTCTTTGGTTGTCTCTCGTCTAGCTTGGTGTAGGAAAGGGGACGTTTTCAAACCCAATTTTAGTCCTTCTTTGTTGGTGGTGGTTTTGTTTTTCAATGGGGAAATCAAAGAATTGCAGTTAAGACTCAGTTCCCAACACACCTTTGCACTTTAATGTGACCCAGAGGTTGCAACCAAGAACAACTCTGGATTTGCAATACTAGCAATGACCCAAATGCTAGCAGTGACAAAGGATGAGTGTGAATTTTGGCAAAGGACAATATAGGTATGCTTGTATCCAACGGGCTCCTGGAGAAATTCAGGGTATTGGTACCGCTCACTACACAAGCATCCTGCTACTAAAAAAACAAGCTTTTTTATGCGCTGGTAGCGACCAGTTCATGCTTGTGGGGCTACAAGTAAACAAGAGCAGTGCGTGAACCAGAGATATCTGTCAACGTGGACTATATGAATATGCATTTCTCCAAGAACATTCCTATTGCTTCAAGAGATACAAATGAGTGTTTGGCACATATAGGTAAAATACAGCAATTATTGCAATTGGTATTCTGTATCGACTAAAAGCCTGCAAGTTTATCAAACTGTATTCCTCTCCATCGTATAAGTCCAACAAAATCCATCATTTCCATCAGAAGAGTAAATCAGCATGTCGTAAAAATGTGTTCCCTCCTACATGTTAAAAGCCTCTACACCAAAACTGGGTAAATTCAGCTCCAGTCTCAGCAGGTGAAACACTATTTACTCCACAGCAGAACTTTGTCCCTAGTATATACATGAAAAAAATCTGGTAATGCTAAATTTCCAGATTAATCATGCAAGAGAATGAACTGACTGAATGGCAAAGCCATGCAGAACAGCTTCCCACCTACCAGACTTTCTAGCAGCAGAATAAACAGAATTTTATTCCAAGACCAGATAAAAGTGTGGCATGTCAGCCTGATGAGATGTGTAAGTTATGCAAGAGAAGTTCAGCAGGTAGGCAGTGAAAGTTCAGAGCCATCTGATCTGACGTATGATAATACTCAAAGGCACTTAGAAATTTGGAACTTAGTCTTATGCCTCGTACCTCTTCACTGGAGTAAGGTTGTTTTAAAAATAATTTATCCCCCTTCTCCAAATCCCAGAGCAAAGTCTGAAATAGATGCTGTGTTTTCGCTTTTCATTCTTTTTTGTCTGGACAGACTAGTTGCTTGCTTCCCTGTTGTTTAGAAACACTTATATAATAAATTTTGTTCCTTTGCAGCAGTTGGCAGGAAATGTCACTGCTGCCTGTCTTTACTTGCTGTAAACAACATCCAGATTCTGAACGGCACCATCCTTCTTACTCTGTACTGGGTCCTTGCAGCCACTCCGGATGTACCCAATCCCTGAGAGGTGCTTACCTGACTTGCTCCTTGAAGTCATACCTTTGTCAGGACCTCCACATACATTCCTGCACAGCAGAGCCGTCTGCTGCACGGTGCAGCTAGTGGGCCGCTTTCAGTACCTCTCACTAGATGTAACAGTGATGTGGCTAGTGGGAAGGCAGCTTGGCAGCTCCACAGAATAGTGCTACCTATCTAAACATGCTGGTCTTGCTCAGATTCCTCTGCAGACTTCCCTTAAAGGGTTCTAGGTTAAGGTCATGACCTAAACAGACTCACAGATTCATGAATCAAATCTGATGTCCTCCTGGGAAAATGGCTATCCCTGATTTACAGCTAAAGGAATGATACCAAAGGAAGAAGTAACATCCCAAACTGCCTAGAAAGACAGAATTCCTGATTCTCAGCCCCATGCATCTCTTGACCTGCAAAACTATTCGTGTTGTAGATATAATGTTTGTGGTGCTTAGCCTTCAGACAGCCCCTTCCAGAGAGGAAATCTGCACTCTGCATCTGGCAGGCACGAGAGACTGAGTGGCAGGTGCCAGCTGTAAGGAGGCCCAATGGTTCTAACTATTTTTGAGAGGAGGAAGAGGGACAAATCCCGTAAGTGAACCTGGCCTGATTTCAGAGATCTGCTAAGGCACATGGAAAACAAGCAGGTTATTGACAACAGCCAACATGGCTTTACCAAAGGAAAATCGTGCCTGACGAATTTGGTGGCCTTCTATGACAGAACCACGGCGCTGGTGGATAGAGGAAGGGCAAAGCTTTTGATACAGTCCCACATGACATCCTTGTCTCTAAGTTGGAGGGACATGGATTTGACAGAAGGACGACTCGCTGGATAAGGAACTGGCTAGATGGCTGCACTCAAAGAGTGGTGGTCAATGGCTCAATGTCCAAGTGGAGACCAGTGACAAGTGGTGTTCCACAGGGGTCAGTACTGGGACCAGTGTTGTTTAACATCTTTGTT
>VZTO01007400.1:33917-46890 GCA_013400615.1 Syrrhaptes paradoxus | reverse complement strand
AATTTAGACTAGACATTAGGAAGAAATTTTTCACTATGAGGGTGGTGAGACACTGGAACAGGTTGCCCAGGGAGGTTGTGGATGCCCCATCCCTGGAGGTGTTCAAGGCCAGGCTGGATGAGGCTTTGAGCAACCTGGGCTAGTGGGAGGTGTTCCTGCCCATGGCAGGGGGGTTGGAACTTGATGACCTTTAAGGTCCCTTCCAACCCAAACCATTCTATGAATCTATGATTCTATATGGAAGCAAGGCAAGGAAAAGAGATGGATCAACCTAAACAGAAAAGGCACTCCACTGATGAAGGAGGAATGCGTATGGTGAATCAGAACTCATTTATTGGCAGCCACTTCACAGAAGGGCTTCCATGATTTGAGTTTCTTTACTTCCATGTCTTATTCCAGCAGCCACAGGGCAGGAATATCTCTGAATGACCAAACCAACATAGCTGCTGCTCAGCTAACTCCAGGAGTTATCAGTGCACTCAGGGAGAACCACCCCTTTTTCCCACCTACCACTACCTGGCACCGCTGGTCCTTACAGGCCCTCCTCTCAAAATGGAGACCTCTGCAGCAGGGCTTCACTCCTGTGCTAATATTCAGAACTGGATGTACAGTTCACTACAGGGAAGCAGTGTGAGTAGTATGGACTAGATGTATTGCTTGAACAACTCACTTCTGTCAACATTTCTCCATGTAAAAAAAATAAGAGAATGATACCTACATCCCTTGTAACAGCACAGGGAGACAGAGGAAAAGATAGTGTACTGCAGTACTCCAAAGCATTTCCTGTGATTAATAAAAATTAATTGTGTCCTATTTTGCACAGTTACAGCATTGTCTCAGTGAAGGGAAGTATCATGCAGTCTGTGTACCATACTGCTCCTACCCAGCTCTGATAACCAAACCACCAAGAACAAGCCAGGAGATTTTACTGGAGCTCCCCTGTGCTCCCTTAGCTCAGTCACTCTCCAAGACTTAACATAAATCTGTAAGTCTTCTACACTGACCAACTATCTTTCCAAGAACATATGTAAAAGGTCTCAAAATCATCCGGGTTTCTGATTCCATTACACAGAGCATGAAGTAGTATAGGAATAAAACAGGTATCTTGATAACATCATTACATGGCTAAAGGGTAAGCCAGGAACTGTCTTGGCTGGACTGATATCTAGCATGCAGTTTCTGCATGAGGATTTCTGTGTCTAACAGCCAGGAGTGGGTGGCTCAGTGTACAGGGGGCCAGCACAGCACGAGCTGGAAGCCCTAGTTCCTGTATCACAGCAGGAGAAGCTGCGAATGAGGAAGGGAGAAGACAACACCACGAATTTGAAAAGAAAGGGGTGTTTAAAGAGTATCTGCTTGTCAGCATCACCCTCTTTTATCCCTTTCTTCTTCCTACATGTTTGAACTATGAAACGGAAGCAGAACTAATCCAGATTATATTTTACAATGTCCTACATACCTGAAATAAATATACATGCTCTGGGAACATCCTGAAATCACACAAGGTAACCCCTGCTCACTTCTTCATAGTTGTCCTGTAACCTGCTTCAGGTAACAAGCATTCACGCAGGCTGTGGGTGGGTTTGTGCTCCGTGCTGCTACAGTTATACCACAATCTAAACCCAAGCAAACCAGTTTAAGGCCAGCTGTGACAGGCCCGATTCCAGCAAGTGTTAGCATTCAAGTAACCGAGTTAGGTGGCTGATATTCTGCAAGTAGGTCCCAGTGGGTTTCTGGGTAGGTATCTGACATTGCCACAGGGCACAATGAAAGAAAGACTTAATGGACATGAAAGAAAATTGCCAAGGCTTTGTGGCTGTAAGGTAGCATCCTAAGAATGGTATAGGGGCACAAACATATCCATCAAGAACACGAGGTGGCCTTTGTTGATGGAAAAATGTTGGTTTTGGTTGTTTTGGCCTTATTCCAGCTCCATCGACATCGGATATTGTCATGGACTTAACAGGAAAAGAGGTTTCCTTGACACCAAGAATATCTAACTAATGCCTTCAACATGCCTTGCAAAGAAACACAACTGGAACAAAAACACTTCACTGTGATTCACTTGAAATTAATACACNAGTAATTGCATGGGGAGAGGCAGTTATTTCTTTAGTTCTGAATTCTTCCTTATAACAGTTTCATTTTCATTCCATCTACACTATGTACCTGCCTGAGTCCTTCCTGCAGCTTCTCTGTGGTTGAACCAAGCATGGCTGATGTGCATTTGATGCTCAACTTCATGGACACTATTCTGTTATAATTACAATGGATGCTTTCAAGCCACAATACACCGAACTCTGTGGTTTCAATTACTGCATTTTGACATAATCCTTTGAAAAACCTGTCCACTGATGCACACTAGCTTTCTGATTAACCAACAAATCAAAGTTCAGACTCCAACAGCAGGCAGAAGTGAAACCATTACCTTAATCCCTTCAATCCTGAAGCCCAGGTTGGCACTAGAGCTGATAGTTTCCCTCCACTGCATGTACCGGGGTTTGGTGACAGCATGCTGGGCATTCTCTTCAGCTGTGGGAGCAAGGGGATCCACTTCAATCATCTTCTTGTACATGTCCTTACGCAGCTTTGGTTTCTCACGAGCCTTAGTCAATTCTTCCTCCAGGTATGTCCTGCAAAAACATCACATCCCAACAAAACTGTAAGGACTCCCCAAATGTTTCTTTTTACAACTTATAAACTGGCCTCAAGAAATGCCAACTAGGAAATAAGTGTTATCATTACCCCTGTTTTGCATACAGGGAAACTAAAGAAAACAGACTAATGACTGCACAGGCATATTTAGTGAAACAGTTGCAGGAATCAGGAATTGTGTCATTCACTTCTTGTTCTAACTATATATTTACTTACTGTTACATGTTATTGTTACATACTTCCTACAGAATGGGAGAATACTCAATCGGTACTGTGTCATGAAATAGAGCTGTATTTTCAGAAGACAGTTAGGAGAGATCACTTAAATTAAAATGAAAACCAAATAGGCCTGCTAAAGTCTTACTGTCTTCTCTCTCCTCAAAAAAAGCCTAATGTCAGTCACGTGTGATTTTTTTAGGCCTCAGAAAGCAATTTAGGTTTACTTAATGCAGCAGACAGTGAAAGACAGAATCGCTCTTCATACAGTAAAAAGTAAAGATAAAGCAGATTATCTGAGCAATTACAAACCAGAAGAAGTAACTAAGAATGAGAAGGCAGAGGGTGACAAACCTTCCACACTTTGCAGTTATCACTCAACCTGTTAATCTGGTAACCCTTAGAAAGGCATTACCCATGTTCTCTACACTCCACTGAACTCCTAGAGCTTGTTTCTCTCCACAAAGCCCGCACTTTGTCAGGTGCCTGGTGTGTACGTTCTTCATCACAGTGTAGTAAAGCAGGTTGATGTTTAGGAGATGCTGTCCCTCATTACCAGAATGTCACCTACTTTGGATAAAATACATACTGTTGCAAATTCTTTTCCTCTTTCTTCTGGGCATACCAGTACTATGCATTTCTACTCCAATTTAGATGACAATTCATTTAGGATTCTGCATCTACTTGAAAAGGCCTGTCTGCACTCCTGTAAGCTGAGTAACTCATTTATGACAATGATTCTTGAGCATCTGAGCCGACACCCTAAAGATTACTATGACGGTTCATGCCTCTCTGTACTGTCACTCTAGGCTTTCAACAGATTCCTTATCTATTTGTTATGCTTAGCTAATATTTTTGAGGTTTTCCCTCTTAATCACAGACAAAAGGAAAAGAAAGTGAGAACAAGGTGATAGCATCATGGAGATGTCAGAACAAGGAAAGAGGCCAGAGTAGTGAAACAGACTGACACAGGTCACTCCTGAGCAGATGGTCTTTTTTTTTTTTTTTTACTGAAAAGATCAGTACCAGTGAAGACTCATTCAAGCGTTAGAAATGGACTTTCACACTACTGTTCAGTCATATTCAGTCATTCACATTTGGAGATGGGAATTTTACTTTTTGTGGGGTTTTCTGAATCACTGCTTACACAAAGATTAAATGAACTGGCAGTGAACGAACCATGTAATTTTTTTCCCCCCATGTATTATCAGGCCACTGCAGAGGAACTTTGTCTTAAATCACCCCTGAAAATATCTTGAGGTGGATAGCTTCTGAGGCTATAGATCAGTCAGTTTCCAGAATTCATGTATAATGAGGCAACAATGGGACACAGTCTCCTCAGGTTATCCAAGGCAACTGCCAAATCAACAACAGGTTGTCTGGACTGAACCATAAGGCTCAGAAACATCACCAAGCTCCTCCAGACAGCATGACCACATCCCCTCTTTCCCCCACTTCCTTCAAATGCATTTGGATTAGAAAGCATTTTCTGTTTCATGTACCCCACCTGATCCCCATCTTGCAGTCCATGACACAAGGCCCTTCAAAATCAGTAAGCAGGTCATCCAGCTGAATGTAGCTCTCGCCGTCTCTCTCCACCACACCATGGAAGCAAGGGACACAGGAGCGTAGCGGGTCTTTCATCAATCGCTCAAAACACTCCTTTTCATTCTCTGAGAAGCGTTTGAGAATCTTCCCACTATCAGCTGCCTTGAAACTCCCTAAAAAAGAAAATCAAATACACGCTGACAAGACTGACCTGCAAAAAACACCTTCCCCCACCACTACAGCTTCATCTACCTCAGCCCCATGACATCAGTTAAAGATTTCCCCTGAACAGAAAAGATAACATGGTTTTAATAAAAAAAACACCCAGGACAAACACAGCCGTTGGCAGTGAAAGTCCTTTGGATACATTCCCATGTCAGAATTTATAGCTTTAAGGAGTGCAGCTGCTCCAGGCCATTGGTTTTTTTTCCCATGCTAAACTCTTTGTTAGGATATTGAACACTGCTATATTTATTAAAATGCTCAGGAAGAAGCTACCAGCGAGAATTCATCAATCCTCTGACAAGCTATTTTAAAGTTGCATAACACTGCCAGCATTGACTTTGTCCTTAACCCTCACAGTATACCTGCTGAGTGTGTACATACTGAGGCAGCACAGTCAATCAGTGATCGTTAAACAGCCACAAACAGGCCAGAAGCCAAGTGCTGCCCTTTCTACACACACACACACACACACACACACACGCTGCAACTGCGCATGCATATACCTCCAGGCACTGCTTCTTCTCTGGAGGCCTGCTAACATGCAGGTACAGCCTGCAGTGCAATTGTTTTTTTACAGCCCTGTGTCCAAATGGTACCCAGTACAAATGACAATCTGCATACGCCAAGATTGGCAGTAATTAGATTCCAGCTGCAATGTGCCAATAACATCCAAGGAAAACACATGTTTCATCCAGAGTTACCCTTTAATCTACATGACACAAAACAGGTGCCAAAGTAGAAGGCCTCATTAATCCTGGGGCTAATGCTGAACTATTATCACAGCAAGACCATTCAGCCATTGCAAACTGGTTCTGCTCTGACAAATCCTAGAACTGGCACTGCCTCAGCACAAGGGCGAAGGTGGTGATGGCCCTGGTTTAGGTTTGGAAAGAACTTGTCAGATCAAAGCACAGCTGCAAAAAGGATGGACTAAAGGCAACCACAAAAAAACTATCTAAAGAAAACTGGAGCAGTATCTCTCCCAATCAGCTTCTAGTAAGGTCTTAACCCTCCTCTTCCACCCCATTTACACACACCTCCAGAAGGGTAACGATTACATGGCCAGTGCATCACTCCACACAGATCAAGCCAACCTCATACACATTATGGTAAAAACTGCAGTAAGATTGGGTCATCTTGACACTCTTCATGATACAAGTCAGCCCCACCAACACCACTGTGCAAAATGCAGCTACTCCATTTCTAGGACTAAATAAATTTCTCTGTACAGCTTTGAAATGCATCATATTAGTGCATTAGCATATAAAAAGGTGGTTCAGGTACTGCACTAAAGCACGATGCAGCGTAGGTGCCTGCCCACATGGGTAGTAATAAACCCCACACTAGCACTTTAGGAACAAGGGCTGCATAGGAATTAAATAAAGCATGAGAGAAGCAAACCTGATGACTCCTCTTTATTGGTGTTGGGGTTTTTTTTGTCTTACCAATGAAACAAAGCCTACATCAGGAGCAAACACTTACCAACTTCTACAGACACTCAGCTGACTGAGCTGCTCCTTACACTCATAGAGTGAGCCATGACAGACTCACAACACAAACACCTGCTCAGCAAGTCCATTTTCAACAGATCTGTTTTCCACCCAAGGGCTTACATTCAGACAAGGGGTCTGGAACTGGGATTAGAAATACTGGCCTTGCCAGGGCTGAGGCACATACAGGCACAGATAGTAATCCTTCCCACTGACATACTGGCTACTCAGTCAAGAAAGATGATCCCATACCACAACCAACAGCAACAGATGGACTAGGGCTTCAACTCCCCAGTCCCTCTTACTTCCCTCTAACACGTATTTTACGTGTCACCTTACAAGGATGCCTTGGGAGCCCAGCCTTTCCCCAGAGTGTCACCATTGCTTCCTTGCTCATCTCTTTATTCAGGTACATCACTCCCCCTTCCCTATCTCCACCACAACTGAAAGAAAGATGTTCTAGTTCACAGATTCATGGGAAATTGCCTGCTTCCTTTTTACCTGAAGGAAGGAAATAGAGAAACACTGAAACACTGTTTTCTTTGCTGCTGCCAATCCCCACTTCAAAGACAAACACAATGAAGATATCTGTCTCACCTGTATGCCCAGCCAGCTGCACCCATGAGTAGCGTTTCTTGAAGGGGCTGATGACTGGTAAGTTAACCATAGTTTTAATTGTATGCCATGCCTTTTTCTGGAATACAGAGAAAAGGAACATTAATTGAGTAAAAGCTGAAATCTTGACATGCCACAAACCTACCACACAGCTTCAGGCACACTGAATTGTTCCTCACTAATTTGTAAGTGCTCAAAGGTGGAAACACAAAACAGACACTATGATCATCACTGTAAAAATACGCACATAAAGCCAAGAATGGACAAACACTCAAATATAACGCCATACATCCACAAGAAATCCACCTGCAACAAATTAAAAAAAAGTCATATTGCATGTCACAGGGCTGTTCTTAGCCACACCTGACCATCTCTGTGTCTGAGTCATGCAGTATGCGGAAAGCAGATGCTGAACACACACTTAGGCACATTTAATTTTCCATGACATGAACATAATCTGTTTGCCACTGTCAGCGATACTTCCTTACCCAGAGGCCTTCAGCATCACCTCACGATTAACAGCTTTCTCCAAGTCACCAGGTGAGTCTTACTGTGACAGATGCACAGCAAATGCATCTCTAGTTGGACGCAGAGGTCACCCAGGTCCCTCAGCATCCATTGACAGTGTGCTGTAGAGTCTACTCCAGGTCATGGACTTTCCTGCTCACTCCCGTTTCCCAATTGTGTTACTTGTTAACAAAACTGGGCGTTGCTCTGGCCACCCCGGCTGCCGCTCAGTGCAGCTGTCTGGATACTGCTGCACACAGGGAAACAGAACAGCTGCCCACAAACAGCAGCTGAATGCTTCATCACAAAGACACAAAGGGGGGGGGGGAAGTAGAAAGTGAAAAAGTCTCATGCTCTGGAACTGAAACCTGAGTGTGAGAGAACCACAGCCCACCAGTGTTCACGTTACACTCTGAGGGACCCCAAAGTGCTTTACAAACAAGGACAGCAGGCTCATTTCTCGTCACTAGAACATGATACCCTGATGGAGAAAAAAAATGGAGATATACAATACCTGTGCATGACAACTCAGTGCTGAGGGGTTTTGCTGAGATCAAGTGTAGTGGGGGATTAGGCTGCATTTAGAGAAGTGCTTATGAATGGCCTAACTGGGATTCACCAAAATCAATGGGAGGCATTGATTTAACTGAAAATGAGTTTAGGTCATTGCTCAACACCTGAAAAATCCACCTTCAAAACAACCACATCTTCTCTAGAAGAGATGTTGATATGATGATTTAGGTGCTTAGAATACTTGATTTTTATTGTCTGTACCACTGTACTTCTACAGAGGTAAAAAATACAAAAGCGAAATTGCAAGCAATGATACACAGGCAAAATGTAGCTCTCCAGATGACACTCTGACCTGGCCATCCTTCCCCAAACTTATTCGCTTATACCACATTTCTTATAAGGTATCCATCCTCTAGCAATGTTGGTTACCACATGAGGGCAAAACCCTGGCGCTATCTTGGAATATATGAAAAGGATTTATCTTCACAAGAAAGTTTTAAGTTACGCTGCAAATTAAATTGACATAACAATGTAATCACCATATGAACACACTTATTCTGAAATAAGAGTGCTTCTTCCTATTTAACTTACTTTGGTTTTGAATGCAGTTCAAGCTGAAATGAAGTCACTCTTGGTCTGACATAAGCACCCCATGCAGCAGTAAAGCTTCTGAAAACATACTGTGTCAGTGAGAAGAAGCATCCAAAGAAAATCCTGGATGTTTGAGAATCATGAGGCCTCAGCTGCACTTACTGCAACTTCATAGACGTTACTAGTCCCAGCTAAACTCCAGTTTCATAAATACCCTCTACAGGTTTAAATGACCCTTTCATATTCTATATTATTTGGATTTTATATTCTATATTATTTGCTTTAAGTCATTCCAAACTGCAACCTTGCAGTGCTAAACAGCGACTTGGCTCTATCATGGAGCTAGCTGCTGCTTAGTGAGGATGAGAGAGACTCTTGAACACCACTTACATATGTCCATAGACTTCTTCTGGGGGAAAGTGCAATTGTTATTGTTATTCAAGTAGCAAATATAAATTACTTTTGTGTAGTCTATTTGCCAGATTTAACTGATAGCAGAAGCCCTTCAGTCTACTCTGCTGTTTCTACTCCAGAGGGACACAGCCTTAAGTTATTTAAAGAACAGTTGAAAGTAAACATCATTCTAAATTAAAATAACCCCTTTAAATGTAACAGCTGTCAAAGATTTAGTTTTTGAAGATTCCAGCCCAGTTTTCAGGGTAACACTGCCTTCTTCCCAGCCCTTAATCAGAAGTCAGCATTGCTCCATAACACTCTGATAAAAAACCTACACTCATTATAATGTCCCACTCTTAACAAACTGCATCCTGTCTCCCAATGACTTGTCACTCTGCTACACCCAGAAGTGATGAGAAGCTCTGGTTTTCAAGGAATGCACATCAACTGTCAATGCAACACCACACTCCAATGGCTTTCCCACCTCCTCCCTCCCACCTAGCCTGAAGAAGCTGCATCTTTTATTTGTACTGTGGGTGTGAAGGAAAGGCAATAGGCCAAATTCAGCCCCAACTCAAGTGCACTTTGGCTGCTTGGCTTACAGCTGCCTTGGATTAATATTTTAAGCTACTCATCCAATAGGCAGAAACTGACATTTTTTTTAAATTTTAAATCATGTTTTCACAAACCTTTTCCCCCTCAAGACAGGGAAAGCATGAGGCTCAAACCAGGCAGGAAAGGATTGCTTCCAGACCCATCCCATGAGGCATGCTGCCTGTGGCAGGGGTTCAGCAGTTGCACTTTCCTGTACTGCAATTTCCAGTCTCCCAACTCACTCAATCTAGGATGCAAATTGCCAGGATGCAAACAGGGCTGCATGCTTTTGGAGCAGTGGTGTGAGTGGGAAGACGAAAACTTTGTGTGCCTGCTGTGGGAGGAATCTTTCTCACTTCTGTTTCTAAAGCAAGATCTCTTCCTCTTTGTTAGCAATGGTATTATGTGCTTTTCAAATCACTTCTTTATGCTGCAATGGCAAAGAGGACTGCTACTGCTGCCCATCTGTATTTGCAGTCCACATCTCCCTCAGTGCCTGTTTCTTCTAGATTCCTGCTCAGTCTTCCTTATCTTTTACTCTGCCTGGGTTTCTCCAAGCCCTCATTTCTTCTAGATTCCCAGACAGTATATGCTATTCACATATATTCGGGGAAAACTCAAGATATCTCTGTATCAGGATTGCCTGAATCAGATGTCCTTGACATTGCCGATACTGTTTTATACACCTCTTGTAATCAATATACTCAAGAGTTTTCCAATAGGAAAAAGGAAACCATTCCTAAAGGGCCAAGAGGCAAACATGAAAAATATTAACATTCTTAGATCCACCATACAAGTTACTCAATGTGAACTGTTACTGACATGCTATATATATATCTCCCTAAGCAATAAATGGTGTGGGATACTAAAGATGGGAAAAGCTAGTTTCTTGCCAAGGGGTCAGTCTGTGTGACAGGCTGTGCCACTGGAACTGTGTCCCTGGTAGCAAATGAACAAAAACTCAGGGGAAGAGAATGGGAGAACCAATTCTTGCAATGCAGCCACAATGCATGCAAAGGATCGTGCCTTGGTATCTGACATTGATCTGTGTTGTCTGGGTTACTCCTTTGAATCACTCTTCTGAGTTAGAAGCACAGCACCGAAGAGAAGCGCACATCCATGCAGCAGATGTGGCAGACTTGCTCTCTGTTAGCACTGGCGTATGCAGACAAGATGCTGGACAGATGAGAGATTCCCAGCCCATTCAAACCCAGATACAGGTAGCTGTTGCCGTCATGCCTCTCCGTTATGAAACAGCAGAAATGAACAGCAGCTGAGAGCCCCTGGTTCCTGTGCACACAGCTTCCTCCAGGCCTTTTCTCATTATGAGAGCACAGCTTCACAGGTTACTAGTATGCAGCAGCACTGCCATGACAATCCTGCTCAAATATACCAGTAGGACTTGGCTGAGGAAAACCCACTAAACTCACTTGGAGGTGTTTAATCTATTTTAAGGGGTTTTGGTTCAGGCCTCACTACCTCCAAGATTTAATCCACAGGAACTAACCAGCTCTCCTGAAACCCTCTCACCATTTCAGGACAAGGGCTATAACATCCTAATAGCCAAGTTCACCAAACAGATTAGTGCAGACTCTCTGAATTGGGCAAGGACTTTTTGGTTGCTGTTGTTGTTTTAAAGGCAGTATAGAACAACTGAATTCTCTCTCTGAGCATAGACAGATGAGCCACTCTGACTTCTAAGGGCAATGGCAGATAGAGACCTGAATTTTCCTCTGCTGTTCTGTGGAAAAATAAATAAAATCCCTTATTTAAAGGTAAAATGAAAACAAAAATCTGTTTTGTGAACACCTTAAACACATGCAACTGCCCTCAGACAAGCACTGACAAACAGGCAACATTCAAAGGAATTTGCAGAATTGAGCCCCAAGTGAAGCAATTACAATAATTAAAAACACAAATCACACTTAAACTAGTGAGCATCAGGGAAGAGATAGGAACAAGAAAAACCTTTTCCTCAGAAAAAAAAAAAAGCTATCAGTTTTAATAACCCTAGCATGTTACTTGAAACTACAGTGAGTTAAAGAACAAAAGTGCATTGAAATGTAACAAATCAACAGGGTTCCTAAAAAAGTTCATTTTTCCACCAGTAGCAAAGAGGAGGAGTTGTTTCTTGTCTGAGCTGGTAAATTTTCACAGAAATTCTGCTAGACTATAGTAAACAATGACCCTTGAATCCTTTATCCAGGAAAATTTCAGCAGTTCCTTTGTCCAAGATCCTGTTGTCTTTTTTTGTGCACTAGTACAAAGCCTACGCAAGCCTACAGAGAGCTATTATGACAGCAAGAAACAAAAGGATAGTGAGAAATTTCTTTGTAATCTTTTTTCCCCCAAAAGGCTTTAAGAAAGAGTACTTAATTGTCAGTCATCATAATCTACTGTTCTCTTAAAGTCTTTACATCATTTAGGCTAAATTTTGCCACTCTGGGACATGGGGGCTGAAATGCAATCTGTATTGCTGGTTGCCACTGCCTACTCAGTATCTCACTAACTCCTAGAAGGAACAAGGTTCCTCCACAGGGACTTTCAAGGAGTACAGAAAACTATAATTATCAAGAAGTTACTACATGTGTTTCAAAACAATACTGCAAGAGTCACGTGTCCAAAACGCAAAAGCACTGAGCAATACCTGGCCTGACAATCTCAGCCAACGCAGTACAAATGAACAAGCACACGAGAAGATGACGGATTGGCCTCTTTCAGGACACAGAAACGGTAACAATAGTGACTGGAAAAGTAACACCTGGGAACCCATCAGACTATTGTCTGGAACTGCCTTCTACGAGCAGGCACTAAACTAACACTAAGCATTACTAAGCCGGGCATCAATTCTGATTTATCCATGCACAGTATTAGTCACTCTCCATTGGCTCACCTTTCTGCTGTTATGGTTTTTCCCCCTTCTTCTCTTCCTTCTTCCTTCCTGCGTCACACACTAGCACCCATACTACTCTCTTTTGAGTGATACAACAAATCCTCACAAGGTCATAAGACTATTCACAGGGCTGTTGTAAGTACCAGCGTGAGCAGGTGGTAGGGTCTAGTCCTGCAAATAGCTCTCTTAATATTTGTTTATTCTAAACTCTGTATATGTTTTACAGTTTTATTGTTGTTTCAGCTTTACTTTTTATATATACATTTACTGTATATACATCTACTTAACTCAATAAAATGTTTTTAAAACCCTATGAGTTAATTTTATTTGCAAAATGCTTCACTGTTTACCTTAGTTTATCAAAACTTAAATAAATTAGGTTGAAAGAGTTTGGTTTTTTAATTCTTTATGCTATTTTACTAAACTACTTAATTCAGTTTTGAAAATGAAATCAACATATTCAGATTTGTTCACGATTTTCGCTATTTGCCATTTTATTTGAAATGGCTCTGACCATTGGCTCTGACATTTCCAGGTGGATAGATGATGGCAAAGCAGTAGATGTGGTCTATCTTGATTTCAGAAAAGCATTTGACACCGTCTCCCACAGTATCCTTGCGGATAAGCTGAGGAAGTGCGATCTGGATGATCGGGTGGTGAGATGGATTGTGAACTGGCTGGAGAAAAGAAGCCAGAGAGTTGTAGTGAATGGGATGGAGTCTAGTTGGAG
>VZTO01007400.1:0-33470 GCA_013400615.1 Syrrhaptes paradoxus | reverse complement strand
TTCCACTTGAACATGAGAAAAAACTTCTTTACAGTGAGGGTGACAGAGCACTGGAACAGGCTGCCCAGAGAGGTGGTGGAGTCTCCTTCTCTGGAGACATTCAAAGCCCGCCTGGATGCGTTCCTGTGTGATCTGATCTAGGTGTTCCTGCTCCGGCAGGGGGATTGGACTAGATGATCTTTCGAGGTCCCTTCCAATCCCTAACATTCTGTGATTCTGTGACCTGACATATTAGACCTTCACATACAAAGAACTTAAATGTAGGTCCAAAGCTACAAGCCATATTATTCAAGTGAACTAAGCATAGCCTGAACAAAACCTTGCTTTCATCTTTCTTGATGCAGCTACTACCTGCTGCTATCATCAAAAGCTTCCATAAGAAACCATTTTGAGCAGGCCACAACCAAAACAATTACTAGCCTAATTTAATTACCCTGTAATTAGATATTGATTACATTCACACAGAGAAAGAAGCGTAACTATTAGTACTATAATTAAAACTTATTTTAAAAAACACCACAAACACTTTAACAAAGAATCTGCTACTTTGTCAAAAAGACAATACTACCAAGACAAGTTGTTATCAGTGTAATTTCACCCAAACTAATGAGTTTTCCATAGATGCAGCTTCACAGCAGCCAGCTTCAAAGACTATTAGGGACTTCATTTTTTCAAGGGAGTGCAGATCTGGGACAGCCAACCACATGGTTTCATCTCATGGAGAGATCTGGGGATTTGAATGATGTTACATAAAAAAGAAAAAAAACATTAAAAGAGTTGCTGAACAATATGGTATCTTTCTGGTTATAGTCACAGAATTTACCTACTGTGGGATTCTGGTTTTGAGTTCTTTCAGTTTGAGGCTTAGCGTAGATGTCTTTGCAAGTCTGAACAAGGCAGACAGCTGACTTGGTCAGATCCAGATCCTGGAACAGCAGACGTTTTTATCCCCAATATAAGCAAATTATAATTATCCTTGTTTTTTCTTCTAATACTATATACACACACACATATACAGGTACACTTTTAAAATATCTAAAGCAGCTAGTAAACGCTGTCCATTGCAGTTGATCAAAATACCATGACTTATTTTTTTTTTTAGTTGTCCAGACTGTAACAACTCCTAGGCTTGGGATCATTTGGTATTTAAAGAAACTTAAGAGATCTAACAAGGCGTTGTACTACAATGGAGAAAGTGAGGCATACATGCCATTTTCCCCTTATTTGTTGGGAGAAATATAACTTAAATATCCACAATGGCCCTGCCTAGGGAAGCAAGGTGCAAGATCTGCCCGTAGCTAAAACAAAAATGCCCCAATTAAAAAAAAAGCATCCCTGAATTTGTCATATAAGGCACTTACTCTACACTGTCAGCAGTTAGTTTCTGTGCTTTTGCCCCTTGTTAAAGGTTTCTGGAATCCTCAAACTACGGAAATTCTTGCTGCCAAGTCTACTACCCACTTGGCTGAATCAGACATGAATCACAAATTGAGACAGAGATCTCAATAGGTCGGAGGTGAAAGAGCAAGTCAACAAGAATGCTCCGAAAGCAAGCTCTGACAGGGTTTGTGAGCAAACACTCGCACAAATCTTTATAACTAAGTTTCTGAATGTAACACCTGATTCAGCTCCCAAGATAGGGTGAGGCTCTTACAGAAACTAACTTAGCTCCGTTACTACCACTTTTCATCTTCTCTTGTCACTGGGCAGTAAACAGGTTTCTGCTGCATGCAAACACTAGTCCACACAGTAGTGATTGCTGATTGCCAGACAAAAAGGTATTTAGTGACAGAACTGAAATGTTGCTGTATGATAACTTATATCAATGGACATACCAGCCCAGAGACTGGAGATTTAGCACCCGCTTTAAAAAGCCCAGACCTGACATACAACACCATCATTCTTCAGACTGTCAGAGGTGCTATGACAACCAACATCAACTGATAACTCCTCCAAATCACAGCAACTGGCCTTCTGCCAGAGTAGCACTGTTACTTCAAATGCTGTCACTCAACAAGTACAAACAGCGTAACTATGTCCCTGATCAAGGAAATTGCTGAGCAATCTCCACATGCCAGACGCCTTGGGGGCCTTGACCATCCTTGTATCTGCTTCAGTCCCCAAGGGAACTAACACTCACTGCTTTGTCACACAGTTGATCTTCCTACGGTGCACAAGTGCCAGGTGAAGCTGTAAGACTAATGATCAACAGCAAGGAAGAACGCACGCTCCTAAAGAATGGCAGTTTCCATGCTACATGAGCAATTTCCTGAGCAGCACCTCTCATCAGGCTGCCAGGCAAAATGTGCCTACACCTTTATCTCTCCCTCCCTTTCTCCATCCAGCCTCCAAAGCCTTGAGAAGAAACGGCACTCAGCCTGCACTGAGCCCTTGACGCTTCCGGTTCTGCACTCAACCACGGGTGAGGGCCACAGCTGCTCAACCCGCGTTTGGCAGGTGTATCCTCCGACCGCGGGGTTTTCATTTCCTGTTTGTCCCATGCTCAAGAGGGGTTGGGCTAAATCTTCAGAATCATGAGAAACACTTAACGCAGTAAGCAGAAAAAACACTGCAAGACAGAAGTCTCAGTTACCTGTGTTTTCTCCTCTGTCATGCCTCACAATGCAGTGAGATGCATACATCCTTTGGCTCACTACCCTTTAGGATACTTGATACACCTGCTAGATATTCACTACGTCTGGACTAAAGGAAGAAGTTAAGGAAAGAGAAACGGACGGTCAGTATTGGACTGAATTACTAGGAGCACAAAATCCCACATACCACTCCACAGTTGGATTCTACTTGTATTTCCAGGAGCAGTCCCTCACCAAATAAGAGGAAAATGAACTGCAAATAAGTGAGAGTATTGCTTGCCTTTCTGCAAGCAGCATCAAGAGACACAGTCTGCTGACTATTCTGCAGGAATCAACATTGGCATTTTCTTTCTGATCATCATCAAGTGAAATATCTGCAACCTCTATGCCATTTCCATGTCAAAAGCCAAAATAGTTAAGGAATTAGATGGCTTTAAACCTGCACTATCACAAGAGTTTCCTTCACTTTTCACACAGAGATGTTGTAAAAGCCAATACTGTTGACTCTAAGACAGTTTTTATTTTAATAAGAATCAACATTTTCTGTTTTAAGGTATATTGAAATGTCTACCTTTGATAGCAGGCATTAAACATGGCCATAATCTCTACCTTCACAGCTTGTGCTCTGCTCTGAAAGACACTGGTTTTCTCATGCTGGAGCTCTGCCACCTGTCCCTACTGGACTCAGGAAAACTAAACCAAAGAGGTTCTGCCCCCACCAAGGTTCTAGAACAGTCTTGCTGGAAACGGAAATGTTATTAACTGTGAAGTAAATGGAAAGTTCCTCACTACAGGAAAGTCGACTTGCTTCCAGAGCACAGATGTTTGAGATTTATCCATCTTGTCCATCATCCAGAACAATTTTGTGGTAAATCAAGCATCACTTTAGCAGACGGTGTGGCAGAAGGAAAGAAACCTTTCTTAACCTCCAAAACAACTGCAGTTTAAGTCTTCAGAAACTTCCTATGCCACAGTTCAGCAATTTGAGAATTCTCTGCCCATCCTCCATTTATCCTCTGCTTGTCATGGGTCACTGATCGACCCCGTCACCAGTCATAAGAAATGGACGTCTAGAAAGATAACACTCTTTAGACAAAAAAATGAGCCTAATATCCTATTAGGTAGAACATAGAATTATCAGTTCCAAACAGGATGAATATTTGGGAATACTGAAAACCCGAACACATCCACACTTCTCTATACATAGACCAATAAATAGGTTCAACCTAAAACATAAGCACAACTTGCTAAGGTACAAATGTGTTATTTGTGAACTGTGCATGACCTAAAATCCAAATGTACTACCAGAGGGGCCAATCCACTTAAATCAGGTGTGGTTTCTGCATATCAAGACAGACTATGTTCTGGTAACAAGCCAGGAAATAACTTCAAGAAGCTAATCTCCCCTGAGTGAACTCCAGGTGCTGGGAAAGGAAGCTGCGCATGCGTTCCATCTTATTTGCCAAGGTGGTGCAGCCTGTTACCTAGATACACAGCCCTATTCTGCCTGCCCAGCAGTTCAGGGCTAGGCTCACCACCAGTTTAACGCCCCAGTGACTCAGCAGCCACAGGAGAATCTCCAGTCTGAACAGATAAAGAGAAATGAAGGAAATTTTAATGCTTATCCTTTATTAAGGATCCACTTCCCCATTCACCACAAACCACTAACATCAGACAGAAATTGCAAAACTGTCTTCTAGTAACTGATCAAAGACTCCTCTCTTCCTATCCCTAGCAGCTTGGGTTAGTGAACACACACTGAGAGCTTACCGCACTTTTAACGTATTCTCAGGTGAGGGCCCCAGAAGCCGTATCCCATATAACTGAGATTCTGCCTGAAAGGAATGTTACACTGTAACAGAGGAAGACTATTGTGCTATAATTTATTTTTTTCTGGTAGGAAAGGATAGGAAGCACAAGGATAGAGTTAGTGTTGCTGTAAGAACCTACTGGTTGGTTATCTGTGATGACTGTGCTCCGTTTTGGTCACTACTCCATGACAAATTTGACAAGCTGGAGGAAAGTTCAGGGACGAATAACAAACATAGTATTGCTGAGGCTGAAAGAATTGTGGTTTTTATCCTGAGAGGACCAAGCATGGCAACTGTCTTCTAATACACAACACGTTTTCATAACTATAAGAGCAGTCAATTGTTCTCCTTGTCCACTGGGAAGGACAAGAACAAACAGTCTTAATTTGCAACAAAACCAAAACATTCATGTGAGATATCAGAAAAGGACTTTCCAGTGATATCAGTGAGTTTTCAAACAGGTTTGACAAGTGCTTGTAAAATCACAGAGCTAGCTCAGTCAGGGGACACTTGCCACCACAACAGAACTGGGCTGATGCCAGTGTCAATGAGCTGCAATACTTTTAAAGGCGTTCTAGTCACAAGCACCAAAATGGTTCATCATAAATGGTCTATGAATGCTTATGTCCTGCAGGACAGGGAAGAAAGTTACATGATCCCTTTCCGTGTTTTACTTCCTAGGAAGTACTAAAACACTCATTTAAAAAAAAATAAGTCCTTCGCACCAACACTTGTCTGCAAATCAGGATTTCTAAAATTATTGTATGCATACATGTACGTATGTACATACATATAAAGAGGTTACTGACAGTTGTTTGGTTGGGTTTTTTTAAATGTATTTGCATAACTTTTTTTCTTTCCTACCATGATAATTCAGCTTCTAACATCCTAAAACGTCAGCCGCTCATTTGCAAAAGATCTGAGCAAACTCCACTGCCTCAGTACGGGATCTAGGTCCAGACATGTGCCCTTTCTCTGCTCCAGTTCCCACAACTGCAGGCTATAATAGCTCTGCTTCAGAACACTGTTGAACAGTTTAAGTAATTGATTGTAAACTAAATTAGAGGCATTCAAATAAGGCATTCAAATACTCAAATAAGCAGCAACATAGTGTTAAGTGAAAAGGATTATCAGAGTCTAAAAATATGTCACATAAAAAACAGATCAGACAGACGCTGGCAACAATTTGCCATCTGCTCTTCTTCTTCTAATCTATCACAAGACAAAGTCCAGTACTATGTCTCTCCTCTTCTCCTTTGTCTCCTCCAAACTCACACTTCCATTCTTCTCAAAAGAAGCATAAGCAGTTACTGCTTCCATCTATCCCATATGCCACTGTTCAAATATGGCCCACCCTTTGCAATGGAATGCTAGTGTCAACACACGATAGGCACTGTTATTTAGTGGGGTGTGGTATTTACCTAGGGGAAAGCCACATCCTTCACCAACCATTTTAATAACTCTGCGCTTTAACATGGTAACTGTGAGATTATTCCAAACCACTGTGTTGAAAGGATTTAAAACAAACAAACAAACAACCCCAACAACAACAAAAAAAACACAACAAAAAACCACCACACAAAAAAAACCACATGGCAAATACCCTCCTATTTGGGTTCACATCAGAACAGAAAAAGGGAGGTCAGCGTCCCAGGCAGGATGGGAGCCCATAACTGGAACATGGCAATGATGCAGAAACCCAGAATTAAATGGAAATGGGGACACTTCACCATAGGAGTGAGAGGGCCTTCTGCGTCACAAGGTAGCTGTTTGTTTTTGAAGCAAACCTGAGATCAGAGAAACTCTTCCTGCCCCAAGTCAGCACTAAGAACTATGTAAGGAATTTGAAGAAAATATGACCTCTCCCTCGAGCAAAACTACAGGATCAAAAGAGAACTTCTGTCAACAGAATGACACAAGAAAAGCAAGTTGAATTCCTTCTCCGTATCAGAAGTGGGTAGTCCCAACAGACAAGGGATTATTTAAGATTGCAATTTCCATAATGTAACCTTAAGAAGGAGAGTAAAATTAATACTTTACATAAGCAGGAGTGACTCAATGAAAGACTGAAACTGAAACAAGGCATCTGCCTTCCTGAAGAGTTGTGAGCTTTGAACAATAGTGAATGTGCTGTAAGGAGTATGTTTCCTCTGCCCTGAAGGTAAACAAATGTGTTTACAATTGAGATCCTAGAGATCCCACCTTTTTAGGACAAACATCAATTGCCAATTCTTAAGATTTGAAGCCACCTAAAAATAAAATTAGTGTAGTTTATACACAGACGATTTATCTACCAAAACTTTTATCTCATAGTAAGAGACCAAAAAACCTCCATAAAATTTAAAAGAATTTCATACTGTTGGTTCCTAGCAACAGAACTGCAAGCCACACTCCCATACGTATCTTGCACAACCACCTACACCAGCCTACTCAAATGTGGAGCAAGCAGTAGCTTCTATGTCAGATTGGACATAGATAGCAGAACCCAAGAGTGACCACCATCAATACACCAGGGCTCAACAGCCAAAGAACAGACAGACATTTGAAACGTCATTTTCAGGTGGTTTATGGCTTATGCTGCACACAGGGGAACAAGCCATGAAGAGCAGTTACCTCACAAGCGAAGACATTTTGCTGCCCTGTCTGCTCTTTTTCTTGAAGAACTCCATGTAGAAAGAAAATTGGTGACTTGGCTACATTCACCCTATAGTGATCCTCTCTACCACACATGATTGCTGCCTGTACAATCAGAGGACTGCAAAGGCAGACTGGGATCAAGACACACAACTATGGCAACAGGAGAGGACATACTTCTAGGGATAATGCAGAAAAACCCAATGGATGACCAGGGATAGAAAAAACGATCATTAGTTTTCTGTCACTCCAATTTTAATAACAAAATGGGAAAACATGCTCAGGACATCAGACAGTCCTACTGCTGGAAACAGACTTGAAGACTGTTGGCATAGCAATTAACAAGCAAACACAACTTAGATAGTACAGGACTGACATCCTCCCTCCCTGGTCTCATTGCCAAAGGCAGTCAGTCACATATTCTCTTTGGTCTTGCTATAAACTTTGGGTAAACAAGTCATGAAACTGTTAGAGGGGCCTCATTAGTGCTCAAGCCCATGCATATTATTAGGTCAGAGAGAACTAACTCCAAAGACTCACTTCTTCCTGATATATTTAAAATATGGCTTCATTATTTTTTCTGCTGAATGCCTTTAGTAGCCACTGTGGCATCATGAGCAAGTGATAGGCAAAAGCACCTGGAAGTCAGGAATCTCCACTTTAAAATCCACTCACAGGATTTTGAACAGAATGGCAGGATCAGAATTTAGTTGCTTACTCCTTTGGGGTCAGTACAAAGAAGGCAAAAAATGTTCCTGATCTAAATTCCACAGAGCAAGACAATACAAACTCTATCCAATTATCAGCCCAAAATTCTGACACTCAGCATTTGCACTATGAAAAGTAAAAGCTGAAGCGTAGGAAGGTTTCCTAGTTTCTTCAGATAACATTCTCCTCTGAACAAAGCTGACCCTTTGTGGAACCAGCACCACTGTTCCTACAGAACGCACATGGGTGGAAACGGCTGAGGAAGAAGCCCACAACAAGCATAACTTATCATGATTAGAACATTCAGGTCAAGTGCACTTAACCAACAACCCACTCAAACCCCACAAAAGATAACAAACAGCTGATCTGCACTCACGAACACTGTTCACACAGATTTTTATCCTTTCTGTCACTGCAACACATAAGCATACAGCAATGGGCAAAAATACAGAGGCCACCTTTTAAGACTTGCTCTAGCTCTGCTGCCTCTTTCAGAAGATCAGGGTCTCAAAACCCAGATTTCCTATACAGCCAATAAAGCACCAATACACATGAAGTCTTCCTTTTTCTGGGTGTCTTGTTCTCCTGAGAATTGCTCCAAGTTATCTCAAAGAAGAGCAAAACCTGTCTGCTTCAGACTGAAAAATTCCAACAAAACTTCAGCTGTTTCCAAGACTAGAAAAAGATACATATTGATCCCACTATAAAATTTCTGATTAATCCTCTGAAAAGCTTCTTAACCTTGAATTTTGAGGAAGGAGCCTGCAATTCGGCAAAAGCAGAGTTTTCAAAGCAGGAACAGGCCATGAGAAGAGCAGAAGTCAACCTGATGAAATCTGGCAAAGTGTAAGAACCTTGGGTTTATTTGCAGTTGGCTCTCGTTAGTCTTTAGAAGTTATCTCTTGTGGAGATTGCTGGGCACAGCATAATCAGGGACTGATGGAGCTCAGCTGTGAAGGGTATGATCAGCCATCCCACCCTTCAGCCACAGGCAAGCTGGGGGAGGCTCAGCTGTGTGCGGCAGCTGTGGGCGAGGTTTGCCCAATACAAGAGGGCCACATCCCCCAGGGCCTGAAGAGCCTTTCCAACCAAGCACAGCACTCCTTTCAAAAGTTAGACATGAAGGGTGGGATGGCTGATCATACCCTTCACAGATGAGCTCCATCAATCCCTACTGTGCACTACATACAAGCTTCAAGACACACCAGCACCTCAAAGATGAGAAGTAGAAACCTACATTTGATTCAGCACTCCACTACAGGAAGCAAAGAAAGTAGAGCATAGAAATTACATGCTGTCTACAGCAAACATCACTGAGAAGAACCACTGCAGTTTTCTCAACTATATGGAACTGCTTGAAAAAAGCTAAGACACAAAGAAAGATGTGTTCTCTGTAACAGCTCGGAGTAGTGAAGGCAGCTATAGCTACAACTAGATCATTTTATGTCAGGATGTATAAAGACCAGGGGACAGAATTGCTTGTGTTGACAATGAACTATGATTTCCTACCATCCCGGGAAAACAAAGGCATTCTCCTTCCATGCAGTGTTCAATGTAATTTACCAAGAGATATCACCCTTACCACATGAAAGCTGTACAAAGTTTGCATTCTCCTCTGATACATCACAAGTGAACTGCACCATTGCCACTAGCTTTCTTACTCACACAGTTCTGCGACATCCCAGCTTCCTGTTAAACAGGTAATCATCTGGTGGACTGATGAATCATGCACACTTCAGGGCCTATTACACGCAGATGTAACATGTCTGTACCTTATCACCTGTAACCACACCTCTGTTACCAACATGGCTCAAGTATGGATGAAGTCAGAGAGCTGATGAAGAGCAGCGGATTGAAGTTGAGGGATAGTAAAATAAAGGTGATATCCGTGGGCTGGAGTAAACAGTTCAAAGAGCTTGCACACACTGTGCCCCCTTACTTAGATATTTCAGCCTGTAGATAAGGAGTGTTCCTGGATTTGGGGTTAATGCCGTGCTCCCACAAAGCAGCATCTGCGTCATGCTTGCTATAGGCACCAACTGGCTTGGAGATTCTGTCCCAAGCTCGAAATCTGGATCGTGCCAGGTCTCCGATATTGCTTCAAATGAGCTGCTAATCAGTCTTCAGCTAACTTCTTCCCGAGCTTGCCAAGGTTTGGTAGCAGGCAATAGCAGCCACGCCTGATGGGTTCAGGATAGGTTTCCATAGCCTCAGTCTCACTCTTCCATGTTTTGGAATGGAAAGGAAAATTTCATCCCTTGTGGGAGGCTTAGTACTTATGGATAAAAAAAAAAAAAATAACCACCCAAATGCTGCTGGCTATGTATTATCTGAGAAACCATTCTCCATTACTGACAGGAATGGATCATTTAAGCACTGAAACAACACACCAGTGTGTTCACTAGTGTGACACCAGATGAACAGGCTGCCTCTCCTCCTTCCCTGTGCTTTCCCTCGAAATGAGCTGATGGAGACTAACGCCTGCTTTTTTTTTTTTTTTTAATTATCTTTTCCCCAGGTATGCTGTGCTAGACAGACAATGCCATATTGCCCAACTTGTGAGCTTTTTAGAAGAAGCTCTGTTGGTAAAGCAGGTTGAAAAGAGCACTTAAATGCAATCTAAACCTACACTATGCAAGATCCAAATTAACTGGGACTGACAAGCCAGTTCTTTCTGCCTCAGCCCCCTTTCTCTGAAAAAACAATGACAGAGACAGACAATGACTTTACTGGTGCTGTACATAAGACAAGGTCACTTTTCCTTTCAAGATGTGCAAGGACAATATTACCTTTTCTGTCATCACGTTTATCCACCACAAAATGCTGTATGATGATCCTTAGTTCTCTCAGTCACTGCTAAACAAAACAGCTACCTACCACATAAAGTGCATTCTCAGCTTCCAGAAATATTAGCTGTATTAAATTGCATCACATTCTGAGCATTTAATCAAACTGATTCACTTTAACACATTCCATTTATAATAAAATTTAGATATGAGTTGAGAAGTTATTTTTGTCTATGTTAAGCATCACACACTGAATTAAAAAAAAAAGTTCATCCTCATCAAACCAGTGTAATGGGGTGAGAGTGTCAGAACCCAAAAATATACATAGACATGCAAAATTTCTAAACTACTGTTCCAGCCACTACCCTTAATTGGCATGGGTTTTCAAAAAATAAATCTTCAACCCTGCTGAGTCAATGATAGCCTGAGAAAAATCTGCTTAGGTATGCTCTCTTTAAACATGAATGCATCACCTGAGGATGAGAAGCCACTGCTACTTTCCTTCCCTCTTTACGGATGTAATAAGCATTATAAAGGAGGGTTGAATTGTAGAAGTGCACACACACAAAAACTTCCATAACATACCTAATCCAACAGGTCCATAAGAAAAAAACTTATAATAGAGCTCTTCCAATCTTAAACCGTACACCCAAGGAACATGTCCTTTAACATACAAGAAGTTAAAACTATCAGAAGGAAATTGATTCAAATGAGAAGAATCTCGTAACCTGTAAGTCATCATTTCAGATATCAGTTAAGAGTTTCTGATCCTGGATATAAGACATTTTATTGACTCACTCTCAACTGATTTGGTAAGAGCTAACTCACTTCCTACTAGACAAGAACCTACATTACTAATCAACAGTCACCACTAGAACTGATACTGCTAACATTTTTATATACTCCACTGTTCAAGTATACAGTGGAGACGAAACCATCCTCAAATTGACAGAAGATTCCCAATTCAGAGTTTTGGCCCAATAACTGTGCAACGCAGAAATGTGGAATGTACTCTACTGCTGTTCACTTAGTTCCGTATTCAATAGAAAGATTTCAGCATACAGGACTGTCATTATAAACCAGCATTTTTTTTAGAACCATTAAATGTATTCCATGAAAAGTAGTTATTCCACGAGTAGCAAACTAAGAAAGCCTGGTTTCCACCTGACGAGCATCTACTGTCTTGCACCCGTACGAGAGTAACTACAGCTTGCCACTGTCCTCTATAAGCTTGTGCCAAAAAACCTCCAGTCCCTCTCACATTTCCACATCTCCCCACAATTTCCTCACCTTCTTCCCCTGACCCTCAACTACTGCCTTCCACATTCCCTAACCTTAACAACCACAGCACTGTATTCTCCCTCCCATACCTTCTCCTAATTATGCACCCGGCACAAGCACGTGAGCACCGATCAACTAGCCAGTATGCACGTGACAATTTGCTAGTTCACAAAAACAGAAAACAACCCTTGAACTCATCCTGCCCTTCTCCCCCTGAGAAGAAAAGATATGCACTTATTTTGGTTTCCTCTCCTCCACCCAGAGGCTAATAAAGAGCTCTTGAAGAAACTTTGATATGCCAAGTTTGGCTGAAATCTACTAAAGTTGTTAAAATTGCATTGATAAGAGTGATTATACAAGCTTTCTTTCCTTTAGAAAGTAGGCTAAAAACCCATTAACAGTCTTACTTATGTCATCCCTTCATTCCCATTCTTCATTTAAAAATAACAATTCTATCCTACTGCATTAGCTTATGTAACCCACCCCTGAGCTGAAGTAGATGAAACTTTTGGTCTGTGTTCATTAAGTGTGTTTTTGCCTCTCCATATGTTTGTCCATTTTAAGGTGCCTGGTACTACGAAAAATAATGGTGAGAAGATCAGTGAAACCAAATGAGCTTCACTAACGGCTATTCCCTAAAGTTTCTGGACTTGGTATCATCGCAAGCAAGAATGGAACTGCTTTTTCTCTAGCAAGCTGTCAGCTGTTCTCATGGTTACAGATCTAAGGATTTGGAATGACAGGTCACAGTTATGGGAACAAGTAGATTTATTTGGTGTGTTTCTATCTAGTAGATAACATTCTCCTATAAAGAGGACAAGAGGCTGCTGTACACGATGGTGGTGTTTATTCTCTGTGAAAAGCACTTTTTAAAGTCTCTGTCCCAACAAAGAAGGCGCTAACCAGACTTGCATGTTTCTTAAAATTGCTCACTCACAAAATGAAGACAAAAATATGTAACTCTTGCGCTCTCTCCATTACTATAAATGGACCACTGGTGCTTTCACTGCAAGATTCAACTGTGTATATACACTTTCCAGATGGCATGAAGCAAGGGTAGAAAAGCGTGCCTGCCATTTAAATGCAAGGAAGGCAGGAATGTTAACTGTTGTCATAGGCTAAAATCTATTCTGTCAATAGGCTATTTAAAAAACAAACAATAATTTTTTAAGTTAACTGTCAAGATTTGTGAAGCTCCAACTATGTTGTTATGCAAATTACATTAACACAGCTATGCACAATTGGTTTTCACCGAACCACAAGTTCAACTAACAGGACAGCAGCAGAACAAGCTTCTCTCACACTCACAATTCTTCATTGCTTGGAGGGGTCTTCCTCCAGGACAGCCAAGGCAGCCCAGTTTCCAAAGCCTCTCTTAATTACTGCAACATGAAATGCAGAACTCAAGGAACCCAAGGAACTGGAACAGCCACGCACTGAGCTTCTCCCAAAGGTGGGCCTGCCTGGATGTGAACAGCATTTTGCCCCTGCTGTGCCAGGCTGGAACTGTACTGTAACGATCAGTCATCAGTCCCAAGGTATTCACTCCCCCCAGTAGGGGCCTGAAGGCTCCAGGGACGTGCCCACATACTACGCTCAATAAGAAACAAAAATGTAATGTTGCCGTGATGTGCCAAGTCACCCAACCCAGAACGCTCTGTGAAATGCTTAACTGAATCACTCATCCTCTTGGAGAATTCTCTGTTCGCCTAGAGAGCTGCCAAGGACAACCACCCTCCCATGGCCACAGTCGAGGACAGCCCTCCCAGGCTCACCATTCCGGGATTTAAGGCCTGACACCTCCAGAGCAGCAAACTCTGTACACAGAGGAAGGGCTCTGGAGTTTCCCGTCTCTCACACAGGTAGCTTGAGAGCCTACAACATTTCAAAGACCCAACTGACCCTTGATTTCCAGGTTAACAGTGGAGGCCTCCAGCCAAGAGGCCACCTTCAGCTTAGGTCTCAAGTTCATGGGTCTGCAGATAGAAGCCTTGAAGCCCTGATAACAGGAACATTATCAGAACTTCTATTCCCACAACTGAAGAGCTGGGCAAGTTTCCAAGGTCCCTGCTAGGCGCTGGGGAGTCTGTTAGGTTTGACAGTCCAGCAGTCCTCTGAGTACTGGTCTGAGCTTAGTCATCAGGTGCCAGGCTCCAAATTAATTCCTAACATTTCCAAATAAAAGTCTAAGGAAATTCCAGCACAAGGGAAATTTCAAAATGTCACCATTTCCCATGAATTAGGGAACATTCTATGAACACCAAGTTTGGCCCACCTCTGATTTCAGTTTCCTTCAAAAGTTTCTATCCTTTGTGTTCCACTCCGAGCACGAGCCTTCATCTATTAAAATACATACATTAAAAACAATAAATATGAACAAAATGTGCCAGTTTACCTCTAGATAAAATCTTGGAAATATAAAACCATTCTTCAGGCTATCATAAAATTTCTAGTTATTTTCACATGTATGTGCCTGCCTTGAGTCTGAAGCCTTCCGTTCTACAACACACTTATTCAATCTGTCTCAAGATTAATTAGTAGAAAGGACATATCCTGTACAGGTGAACCCAGGGAGGTTCAAGGCAGACTTCTATTTTGGCATGCTATGTACTTACTGCTTCACTGAAGAAACGGTGTCTGTAAAGACTGGACAGCTAAGCACTGGGATTGCTAGTATCACCGCTTTGTCCAGTACCAAAAGACACCAAAAACAATAACAAGCCTGTCCTGGTCACCTCCAGGTATCAGCAAGCCAATGGTGCACCCACCTGAGAACAAGAGCAGTGCACCTGACCACAGGCAAAACAGCAGATTCCCGGGTTTCAAGCTCTTGGTGGGTGATGCAGCAAGAAAAGGGAGGATGAACTACATGAGCATGCATTAACCAGATAAAAGATTTGTCCCATTTAATTTATTAGGCAGTGTCATAAAGTTGGTGACATTCAGTTCTGCTGTTAGAGAGTCCCAGCTACCAGTCCCAGCTCTGGCTTTCCAACTTGACACAGAACTGATGATAAGATAAAAAACATCAGTCAGAATGCAGGCTACAGGTGGGCAGTTTGCCACACCTTCCCCTGTGCTGCAGGTACGGAAAAGTAACTCAGCCACTAAAAACATGAAGTATTTTACCAGTTGAGCAAACACTTACTTTACCAATGAGACATTAAAAAAATCCTGCAACTGCACTAAACTTGGGAAATCCAAAAAAACTTCTTAAAGAAACTGAATTCTCATAATACTACTGAAGTTCTCAATTTCCCATGCACCTAGATAAGCAGGACATTCTCTCAGAGTTTAAAGTACTATTTTTAGTTAGTCTATAAATCATTGCTAAAGACTTTTTTTCTTTTAGAATTCTCTTGTCATTAAAAGGGGACTAAAGCCTTTTCCAATTTTGCAGTGCCTAGATACTTCATACAACTTAAAAGAAAGTAACACTACTCACATACACTTACACTGTGTGTTTCTAATGAGTGATTTAAGGATCAACATTGCTTACAATACCAATGAATGTAAGTTGGAGGGACATGGATTTGACAGAAGGACGACTCGCTGGATAAGGAACTGGCTAGATGGCTGCACTCAAAGAGTGGAGGTCAATGGCTCAATGTCCAAGTGGAGACGAGTGACAAGTGGTGTTCCACAGGGGTCGGTACTGGGACCAGTGTTGTTTAATATCTTTGTGGGAGACATGGACAGTGGGATGGAGTGCACCCTCAGCAAGTTTGCTGATGACACCAAGATGTGTGGTGTGGTGGACACGCTGGAGGGAAGGGATGCCATCCAGAGGGACCTGGACAGGCTGGAGAGGTGGGCCTGTGCAAACCTCATGAAATTTAATAAGGCCAAATGCAAGGTCCTGCATGTGGGTGGAGGCAATCCCAAGCACAAATACAGGCTGGGCAGAGAATGGATAGGGAGCAGCCCTGAGGAGAAGGACTTGGGGGTACTGGTGGATGAGAAGCTTAACACGAGCCGTCAGTGTGCGCTTGCAGCGCAGAAAGCCAACCGTGAGCTGGGCTGCATCAAGAGAAGCATTAGCAGCAGGTCAAGGGAGGTGATTCTCCCCCTCTACTCTGCTCTCGTGAGACCCCACCTGCAGTACTGTGTTCAGATGTGGGGCCCCCAACATAAAAAAGACATGGACCTGTTGGAGAGAGTCCAGAGGAGAGCCACGAATTTGGTCAGAGGGCTGGAGCACCTCCCCTATGAGGACAGGCTGAAAGAGCTGGGGTTGTTCAGCCTGGAGAAGAGAAGGCTCCAGGGGGAACTTACAGCAATTACTTCCAGTGCTGAAAGGGGGCTACAGGAGAGATGAGGAGGCACTCTTTATCAGGGAGTGGAGTGAGAGGACAAGAGGCAATGGTTCTAAGCTGAAAAAGGGTAAATTTAGACTAGACATTAGGAAGAAATTTTTCACTGTGAGAATGGCGAGGCACTGGCCCAGGTTGCCCCAGGAAGCTGTGGATGCCCCATCCCTGGAGGTGTTCAAGGCCAGGTTGGATGAGGCTTTGAGCAACTTGGGCTAGTGGGAGGTGTCCCTGCTCATGGCAGGGTGGGTTTGAACTTGATGATCTTTAAGGTCCCTTCCAACCCAAACCATTCTATGATTCCATGACTCCAGAGATGCGGAAGCAAAACCGTAAAGGCACGATGGCTTCTCACCTGAGGAATAGTTTTTGCATCAGCCCATATTCACAGACCAGTTAACCTAATGTCATGATGCCATCTCAGAGTTCTCCACATTGCTAAAGTGTTATCACCAAATTTTTGTTCTCTATTAGCCACGTGTACAGCCCCCTGCAACAGCAGGGATATTGAGTCAAATGATCCAATAGCCCTTTTCCATCTTTAATTTCTATTCTCCTACTGCTTTCACAAAATCCCCACTAGCATAGCATGTATTTTAGAAAAGAAAGCCAAACAGCAATACAGTAGCAATTGTTTCCCCCACACACAAGATTCTAGCTCAGGATCAAAAGTACAAATTAAGCAGCATTATTATTGGTTTCTTGATAAGCAATATGATAAAGAACAAAATCTTCTTTTTTTTTTTTTACAAAACCAGGCCACAAATTGACACAAACAAAACCTATACTGTGCACAGCATTTTAGCTCCTGTACTATGTGTCCTCTAAAGTAGTAAACCCACAATTACCATGAGAAAAGCCCAGCTGCAGGTATCACCTACAAGTTGCATTACTTCTTGCTTATACATTTTTCCAAAACATATGTTCGGCTTGAAAACAATTCAGTGCCAATGAGCTGGCAGTAGAACAACAATTTAAGCTGTGGTCTCAATAAAGGTAGGAGGGGGAACTCGCTAAAGCAACATATTTCAGTTACAAAACCCCAAGCAGCATATTATAAGGAGCCAGGCAAATATATATATTAAAGATCATTAAAAGGCAACTAACTAGATGCCTTTAAAAGTGCATTTCATGGATGAAAGCTGCCAAATTACAGAGGGGATTTACTGAGAAGAATGTGTTACTGCCAGCATGGACAAAAACACGCATTCTACCCACTCCAAGCTCCTGCCCATATCCTGTCATGCTCACAGCAAGAAGCAGCTCAAAAATTGACAAACACAGAGTCCAAGATGGGCAGAGACAAAAAACACCTGCTGGTAAAAGCCTGGAAAAGAAAATGTTATTTTGAAAATCTAATGAGGGAGACTGGAGGGGAAAAAAAAAAAACCACAACAACCCACTTATGATCAGAAAACATCCCCCCATACTCTTGCAACATCAAACAAAATTTCAAAGCAGAAAGGAAAGAGCCGGGTTTTAGAAGGGCTAATGTGCGGAGCGCTTTCCAGACAGGTGCAGCAACCTGTCCACTGTCTCGCACTGCTGCTGGCCCCGAGACAAGAGTTTCCCGGAGTTTCCCTGGACTTCAATCACGGAAACCTCCCCCCGAACGGGAGCGGCTGGTGACCCCAAGGCTCCCGGGGGGCACCCGCAGGCCCGCCCGCTCTCCCCCGCACGGGCAGCGCCGGCCGCCAGCAGGAGGGGGGGCAGCACGCCCCGGCCGAACCGCCCCCTCCCCCCCGCGCTCCCCTACCTGGTTGGTGTCCTCGCCGTGCTCCAGGTGCACGATGCCCTGGCTCCTACCCTCCGTGTCGCTCAGCACGTCGTCCTCCGAGTCCTCCAGGAGGGACGAGGAGCCGGTGGAGGAGAGCGAGGAAGTGGAGAGGCGGCGGGACTGCAGGTGCTGCGAGCTGTCCGTCCTCAGCCAGCCGCTTTCCGGGTGCGGCGGCCGCGCCTTGGGGCTGCCCTGCGCCTCCTCGCTCTCCTCGGCGGTGACGGTGAGCCGGGGGATGACGGGCGGCAGCACTCCGTTGGGGGGCCGGCAGCCTCTCTTCGCTGGATCGGGCAGCTGCCGGGCGGCGGCGGCAGCCACGGCGGCGCAGCGAGCCTCGAAGAGGGAGCGGAGCTCCCCCACGCTCAGCCGCTTGGCCCGGCTGAGGTCCGGGCTGCTGTGCAGCGCCACGCGGGGCTCCATGGCGGGCTCGGCGCCGGGCGCCTGCCGGGCAGAGCCCCAGGGTCGACGGCCGGGGGCGTGCATGTGGGAGCGCTGCACCGCCACCGGGGAAACTTCTTTGTGGCTCAGCCTCCGGCCGCTGCTCGGAGCCCGGCGGCGAGGCTCATGTCCAGCCCGCCCTCCCCTGGGCAGCTCTGACTCACCCGCGGCGACACCCGGAGCCGGCAGCTACCGTGCCCGCTGACCCGGCGCCAGGGCCATGGGGGCGCGCTCAGCCCGCCCGCCGCCACCGCCCCGCTCCGCCTCGGCACTGAGGGGAGGAGCGAGCCGCGGGGAGCCCCTCTCCGCCCCTTCCCCACCGCCCCCCTTCGCCTCGGCACTGAGGGGAGGAGCGAGCCGCGGGGAGCCCCTCTCCGCCCCTTCCCCACCGCCCCCCTTCGCCTCGGCGCTGAGGGGAGGAGCAAGCCGAGCCGAGCCACGCCGCGGGGAGCCCCTGTCCGCCCTTTTCCCGCCGCCGCCCTTTTGGTTTCGCTTTCCCCGAGGTGGCCCCCGGGGAGTAGAGGCCGCCTCAGGGTATCCCGGCGCCACCTCCCCCCCGCTTCCCGCCTTACCTCTGCACGCGCTGCCGCCCGCTCCAACGGCCGCTGCTTGCGCCCCCCGCCGCGTAACGGCTCCTCGGGCACAGCGGCTGCGCAGCGTGGGGTCGCCCCGCGGGCCGGAGGGACGGCGCGGGCAGCCCGAGCACCCTCCCACGCAGGGCGACAGCCTTGGCGCTTTCCCGGAATTTCACCCCCCTCGGGGCTCCCCGTGGCGGTCTGGGGTCCGTGTGTGTGTCCTCGTAGACGGACCCCAGCACCCCCGGGGGCGGCTCGGTTTCACGTGTCACGTCGTCCGGCGGTTTGCAGACAGGCTGGCCTGCGTGGGACAGGCTGCAGGGCACAGCCGGCCTCCTGTGAGGCCTGGATTTTCCCTCAGTCAGCGCTGTACCTGCTGAGCTGGATTTAATCAGGTTGCCCTAAGCCCCGGGTTGCTGAGATACCCCAACCCCCTTCACCGAGTGAATTTCGGCAAACAACACCCCCCACCTCAGTGGTTCTTTGCCACTGAACTCCCAGTCCTCCCCTAAAGTGTGACCTGTGCTGGGCTGCAGCCTGTGTTGTCGCTGTTAAGACCTTTGGGTTGTATCAGCTGAGATGGTTAGTAAAATTAATAAATTTGAAACCAAACGCTGAAGTCTTCAACTTAGTTTTTGCTCATTTATCACATTGTTTCCCCGTACCCTCCCATCTGCCTCTCGCCATCTGTTGTCTCCTGCCTGGCAGCCGGGCTGTGAGCTCCTTGCAGAAGGGACTGGGCTCACTCAGTGTGCGATGGGACTCCTTGGCCCTGTCACACTGTACACAATTGGTTAACCTGTCGTGATTTGTTCAGATTATTCGGTTGCAGTTGGCTATTTTACAGCCCAATCTTGCAGGTAGTCTTTGAAAAAGTCTGTTTCAGCAGGGACCATACAAAGTGCCTTCTGCTGAGGCGGCTGCCATGCCACTCACAGAGCCCATAGCTTGCAGATTTGCGGGAGCAGACAGGAGGGCAGCTGGGGAACTTCACAAATAAAAATTCAGGTGTCTTCCGATGCTTTTCTAGAATTAGGTGGTGCCTAGCCAGGAATTTGGACAATCTGGATTTCCAGCTTAAGTGGACAAGTCTTGCAGTGGATTTAGTTCTTTGTGTTGAAGCAGTTTTGGGAGTTCCCCACAGGAGCTGAAGGTGTGTGTGGTGGGTGAGGCTGGGGTGACAGCTGCCACCAAATGATGTGAAAACACCAGCAGTGCAGAAGAGAATGGATGGCAGTGCAGCTTTTCACCAACAGACTGAGAGAAAACCAAAGCGCCTGCAGGAAGCCATTCCGCCATGGCAGACCATAGTGGGTTTAAGTTCTTTCTCAAACAAGATACGGAGTCACTGCTTTTATTATTAACTTTGTAGTTAGTTTCAAATTTTATAGTGCAGAAAGGCAGTCTCAAAATATGAAGACTAATTAGGCCTAATACATACCTGAAATTGTAACAGTTTAACCAAAAGCATGATTTTATGATTGATGGTTTTATAAGAACACTCACTGTGATAAATTTATAGATGGATCAGAAGAGGCAGAGGCCAGTTTTAAGTGGGTATCCAAGATTACACACACACAGGCTGGACACAGTTAACTGATTTATGTAGCTGTGGCAGCTTCCATCTGGAGACAAGCAGGACAGAAAAAGAGTTTATTCACAGGAGAGAGTTTAAGTGCCAGCTTTCACAGGCCAAGCACGAACCCTTCGGGGAGCCCTGCTGCGTGTGGAAGGACAGTTTGGTTTCCAGCCTCTTGTGGCTGTTGCTCTGTCTGCTGATTCTGCAATTACAGGGTTATGTGTGGTCTATGATTAGGAAACCTTATTTTAAAGGTTTCCTTATTTGGGAAACCTTAACCTTAGCAACAGCTCTGAGGGCATCCACTCACTCCACATAGGGCTAAGATCAGTTAATATTTCAGTTATAGAATATGATTTTAAGTGTTTTAATTTCAAGTAATGAAGATAGAAACAAAATACAGAGAAAAAAAGAATCCTCATTTAAGTTAAATAAATTAATACATGTATAAAAATAGAAAAATGTCATTTTAATAATATCAGTGAGTGGTGGCTGGTTGGATAAGATTAGATGGGTTTAGTTGACTGCTTTTATAGTGTATCAGCTTTAGAGAGCTACTGGTCTCTGAAAGTTTGTGTCAGATTTAACTCAAAGTCTTTCAACACTACCAGGAGAATAAAGAGATTCTTCAGTAGGTCCTGTATCACCAGGTTTGCTTGTAGATGTACAACTGTTTTATCAAAAGGAGTGGTGCTGGGGTCCTGGCGAAGTGGTAAAGCCTTGTACTTTCCACTTGTGAAATCCTGCATTCCTGACAGCAAAGGGCTGTCAGCATCCATTAATGATGCCTGGCAGGAGCTAGATCTGCTAAGATACAGATATGTGTGTCCCTGTTTTGCAGATGGGTAAACTGATGTACAGACAGTAAATGAGATGCCTACAGACACATAGTGAATCAGGGGCAGAAACAGGCACTTCGGATTTGCTCTCTTCTGCGGTAACCACCAGATCACGTTCTCACCTCCAGGAGTAAAGTTTTGTTTACCACAGTCACTCTGATTCATATCAATATTGCTTCTCACTGCCGGGGTTTCACATTTCACATGCTGCTGCTACAAAAAGAACTTTCTGCCTTTATTTATACTGGCAAACCCTCCACTATTTCATTCCCCTGAAATCCCTTTCTAAACATTGTTATCATTCACATATTGCTAATTTTTACATCCTTTCAGTTTGCATTCCCATAGGGTGTCTAAGCCTTGACAATACAAAGGCAAAGAAGATGCCACGGACATTTCTAACAGATATGAAAGATTTCACATAGACAACAGTTTAAATATGATCTAGAGGGGAGCCAGGGTTTAGCTTGGCCTGCTTAGCACATATAAAATACTTCATCACCCACATGAGACTTCTCAGACAGCTTAGAGCATGACAGCTGAGAAACACCGCGTCCTTCAGTTCCAACCTGAGCATGACCTAAGAAGACCTGAAAAGTAATTGAGAGTTGTCATTTGCATGTCTCTTTTGGATGCAACAGGTACAAGCAAGAGACATTTATAAGCTATAGTATCCAGCCTTTTATGACTAAGGCTAAGGTTCCCCCCAGTGGCTGAAATGAAGATCACAGCTCCTCCTGGGAAGTAAAAAAGCAAAGCAACGGGCGGGCTACTTCTCCTTAGGAGTGGTGTCAGCCAGGAGCAACTCTGGGGCAAGATGATGCTTCTCTGCACAAGGAGGTGGGAGCAGAGCAGGTTCTGGACCGGGCCAGCTGCTGCAGCCGGGAGAAGAGCGGTGGCAGTGAGGGCTGACAGGTTCCTCGGCTACTCACTAGCTACAAATGGGCTGGGGACCCTGGCTAGGCGTTTTAGTTGCTGTCTTTGCTGCTTGCTAGATTAAGTGAGCAGGCTAGTGCACGTTACGGTCACATCTTTTTTTTGTCATGCAAACATAACCAGATCAAATTATCCAAGAGCATAGCTGCTGCATGCAAGAGGAGAATGAAACTCCAGACCCAGCTTATATGACGTGAAAGCAATTGCTGCAATAAACAGGAGCTCTTTATTTTTCAGATTAATTTGTGTACACTATTTGCCAAATTTCTCTATGCAATGCTTGGAGACTTTTGAGACAAACTCTGGACATCTGCTCAATGGATGCCCTATGAAGAAGGACTTAGTAATCTGCTTTTATCTAGGAAGGAGCATAGCTGTACTCAGCAATTTTTAAAATCATACTGTGGCTGGTTTATTTAGATGTGAAGTGACACAAACAATGCTTCAGCTGTCCCCTGCCCTGGATCTCTGGCCCGGAATCTTTGTATCAGCACATGCAGAGATCACTTTTTCTATTCCCCAGCCCTGCTGTCAGCTCAGCTGCTAGTACCCCACAGTATTACTCCTGAGCAACCCAGAGACTGGAGAAGGTTGGTGACCTGAAAGGAGAATCCCAAGCTGCTGGGTAAACACAGAAAAACACTGTTGGGTTTAAACAATGGAATTAAGTTGGATGCAGATTCCAAGGATATGAGAGATGACTTAGCAGGGGATACTGGAATTTGAATAGAACCTCAGCTAGGAGGGACATATAGTATATCGGTGGAAACGAGCTGGTTGTGTAGATCTCAGTGTATGGACCAGATGAACGTGCAGCAAAGAGACAATAAACTACGAAGGTCCCCTCGTGGCTGGAATTAAAATTACATTTCCGAGTCGTACACCTGAACAAAAGTACCTAGAACTATTTAGCTCCCTCGCATACTCAGATGCAAGGAGGGGAACTTGTGAGGGAGACAATATACCTCAAGCACAGCCAAGTGCCACTACTCCCCGGGAAAAGGAGCTGCAAGTGTTTGAGATCATAAGGTGACAGCTGTGACAGTGAGAAAAGATACAAGGGTAAGGCCAGGGGGAAGGAAGAAGCCCTTCCAACCAGACTGACTCTCAGTGGTCTGCTGATACATAGAGCGTAGGATTACTCTTTAGGGAAGGGTAGAGAAGTACTACAGGAAGTAAGAGCTGCACAGGAGGTGAAGAGAGAGGTCACAACTGAGTGGAAAACACCTGGGCAGAAAAACTATTTTCTCCCACATTTGCCCCGTCTCATGCTGCAGCCAGTTACTGTTCTTCCTTATGAAAGGGGAAGTGTAAGGCCTTTCCTTCCCACTTCCCTCTCAGCCTGTTACCGCTACTTTTCTCCCTATCACTCTAACTGCTGGCCTGGGGGCCAACATAACCAGGGAACAGAATAAAAAGGGGGAGGAGAAGGAGCCCTGGGTGTGCTATTTCGTGGTGGGAAGCATGCACTGAAAGGAGCAGACAGGTAACTGCATCGCTGACTTGTTAGTTTGATGGGTGAGTTGGGTGCTCCTCCTTAGAGCGGCTGCAGCTTCGTAGAAGAACATCTGAGATACTCTCATGGTTTCTGCTTGGGTTTTGCTTGTTCTCGGCTTAAATAAAAGATTCATCTTCCACAGCTGTCACTTTAGCAGAAAATGCCCACGAAATGTTGTAACAAAACAAGGGGAAGTTTTGCTGTCACTTGTTTGAGATGATTACAGGTAACAGTTCACCCTAACAACTGTGTTCCTCGTAGTTCCCTGTGAGCTGACTGTGAGAGCTTCAGTATGAAGATTTGATTTAAAGATAATTACTCCAGTGAAAACACTTATTAGCTTTATGCTTTAGTAAGCACAGTTGCTATTTTTTTCTAGCCATTTATAGCCCCCTCAGAACATCAGGACTTATTTGCCTGTGCTTATAGTAACATTCACATTAAATTCTGTGGATTTACTCCTGGTCTATAGTAGTGTAAAGGAGAGCAGGATACATCTCATTGTGCATACAGACGGACTGTTTCTAGAAGTTTAATTTCACCTGTTCACCCTGCAATCCAGGAGTGTACTTAAAAGACATCTCAGCAAGAGCTGGATTGATTAAAAGACATTTCAGCAAGAGCTTATTCCACTTTAACAAACTGAAAAATATGAATTATTAAAAAACTTCCAGATTATGGAGAAAATTGAAAGTCTGAAATAACTAGTTTAGATTTTGACAAAGATTAAAGCAGAATCTAATGTTTTCCACAGAAAGTATGACTAGCTGTATTTATTACAACAGTGAAGCTGGGATGGCAGCTGAATTGAAATAGTCTTTTTGATGAAGTATGTTACTATACAAATGTGGTCAAAAGTTTATATCCCAACAGTCACTGGCTTTTATTTCCCTTTTCAAGAGGGAAATTCCCAGAAATCTCTTAACACTTCTTACTGAACAATTTAATAGCTGGGGTGGGGGGAGGTTTAGTAGGTTAAAGATTTATTTGTCCACCCAGTTTGCTTTGCCAGTTCATTTGACAGTGCTGCAGTAAAAATCAAATACATCCTGAAGAGTCATAGACACACCCTGTGATATTAATGACGCCATAAAAATGTATTTTAAGGAAAAGGTAAGCTGGAGTAACTACTAAGTAATGACAAAGCAGCTTTGTTTTACTATAAGCGTCTAGTCTGCGCTTATGCAAAATTACTTAGTGTTTTTTAGGTTTTTTTTAAGGATATGTAGGTGCTCTTTGGCATGACCTAATTGCCAATTAGTGCCAATCTGTCTATAACAACGTTCACTTTTTCCTCCATATTCCCAGCATGCTTGTTGGCACACACATGTGCCCAGCTTTGTAGACTAGATCACAGTATGACGAACTTGACAGGGATTTTTATTCACAAGACTTGATTATTTGTCCTCTGGAATCAGGTGAAATACAGAATAAAAAGAAAAATACAAAATAGAATGAAAATTAAAATAATTCGCAAAGATATTTAGGAAATGTTTTCTCTGGGGTTTTTGTTATTGTTTCATAAAATCAAATATTTGCATGCTTTTTATTTGCCAGTGAGAAATGCTTACACATTGAAGTAATAGGAACAAATTTAGCACTAATGTAAGTACATGCTTATTGTCACTGTCTTCAAAGGTTTTTCAGTACCTGTATCTGGCATATTCTTTAAGTGGAGAGTGTTGCAAAGGAGCATATTGCACAACGACTTCCTCCAGTCAGTCATAAACGTATCAGGGAAAAGAGTGATGCATCACCAGGAAGAACAGCAGAATTAAAATACAGAAGAACGTTTCCACCCTCGCCGCTCAGGTGAGCGCTGTACCTCTCTGTGCCAGCGCTCCTTGGGGCGAGGGAGCGGCGGCTGCGGGCGGAGGCGGTGCTCGGCGCCGCGCTCAGCACCGCGGACAGCGCACGGTGACCGCGGGGTCCTTCCGCCGCGCCGGGGAAACCGCCTCTGCGACACCCACCCCTTCCCCCTGTACAGTGGGGAAAAAGACCCCAAAACTACCACTATAAGTAATGCCTCCAAAAAGTGTCTGACAAGATCCTTAACCAGTCACGCCCCCAACATAAGAAGGACATGGACCTCTTGGAGCAAGTCCGGTGGAGGCCACGAAGGTGGTCAGAGGGCTGGAGCACCTCCTGTAGGAGGACAGGCTGAGAAAGTTGGGGCTGTTCAGCCTGGAGAAGAGAAGGCTCCAGGGAGACCTCATTGCAGCCTTCCAGTGCTGAAAGGGGGCTACAGGAGAGATGGGGAGGGACTCTTGATCAGGGAGTGGAGTGAGAAGACGAGGGGTAACAGTTTTAAACTGAAAGAGGGCAGTTTTAGATTAGATATTAGGAATAATTTTTTTTTCCTGTGCGGGTGGTGAGACACTGGAACAGGTTGCCCAGAGAAGCTGTGTATGCCCCATCCCTGAAGGTGTTCAAGACCAGGCTGGATGAGGCTTTGAGCAACCTGGGCTAGTGGGAGGTGTCCCTGCCCATGGCAGGGGGGTTGGAACTTGATGATCTCTAAGGTCCCTTCCAACCTAAACAATAGCAACAACAACACTGTAACAGTAATGAAGCTGCTAATGCAAGCGTAACAACTGTTGATGCTGTGTAACCAATCACAATGGACAGCCTGTAGCACTAAGTACTGCAAGGGTAAACCAGTATAAAAAGCAGATAATGTAACATGTAAAAGGAATGCTTAAAGTCTGGTTCTTAGAAGCTTTTTCTGTGGTGATGTGTATGAAGTTTTAATCACCTTTTTTTTTCATATTATTCTGAAAGTAAAGCAGGTAGTAGGCTGAATGGAATATAATCTCTGATTTTTGCATTAAAGAAATATTAGCTCTCAATTTGTGCTGAAGTAAGTCAACAAAAGCTGCCACAAGAAGGTCTGCTTTCTCTCAGGCCACGGATCTGTCTTTTTTGTTTGTTTGGTTGGTTGGTTTTTTTCAGCTCAGAATATGAATTGCTCTGTCTTCTTCTTCAGCCTAGTGGATAAACTCTGAGATTTCCTGTACCACTGTTCTGATGGGTTTCTTCAGTTCTGTACATGAACAAACTACCCAGGACCCTGCTGTAAAAGTTAATGCTGGCATATCCATGTGCTGAGATAATATCTGGCACTTGTCTTTGTGTTCTTAGCAATGGTGAAAACCCCAAAGAATTCTCTTCAGTAACTAAACTGGGATTGCAGATCATTAGATTGGTTTTCCATCTCTGTTTCTCTTTCCAAGACAGCAGATTGCTGGAGAAAGATATTGAAAGCAATACAGGATTAAATCATCCAATCTTCCTTGTAAGGAACTACATTACTCTATTTTAAGCCAGGGGTGGTCAGTCTTTCAGCAAATTCTTCTCATTCCTCAGACAGAATAGGTGGCTCAGCAGTTAAGCATTCCTCCAACCTCCTGAACTCATGGTACCTTCCACTGTTTCATCTTTTCAAAGGGACTACTTGCACAATTTGTCCTAATAAGCAGTGATAAACAAAATAGCCCTGCAAAAGTAGTAGGGGAAAAATACTCCATGCTTTTACTGGCATAAAAAAACTATTAACATGGCCTTTAGCATAATGGAAAAAGTACAGCAAAACAAAGAAAAAATGTCAAGGCTATTTCACTCATGCATCCAATACATTATTGCTTTAGGTAAGTACAATTTTGCAAGACTGCATGATGACCAGACAGGAAGCAAAGGAAACCACATCCTCTTTGACATTGCAGGGAGAAGACTTTTGCTTCCTTAGTGGAGTTGTTATCAACCTGAAGAACCACTGGTATTGGTTTGGGGGGATTTTGTTTGTTTTTTTTAGTTTTTTTGTGTTTTTTTTTTTAAGTTGGCAAGGGTGACTACTAATTAGTTATGATGTTTACTAACTAGAACCTAATGTTTTTGTTGGTTTTTTGTATCAGTTGGAGAAATAATGAATCCTATTTATCTTATAGTGTTATCAAGTACTCGCCAAAGAGTTTGAGAAGTTGCCTCATGAAGACATAAGTACCTTCAGAAATAGAACTATGGGGCTCAGATGATACAGGGAGACTGATATGAAGGGTCTGCAGATTTGTTTGCTTGATTTCATTTTCATTTTAGGAATTGCCTTTCCCTCAGAAGCAGTTTTTGGTAATTTTCATTAAAATCTTTTCCCTTTGATGCACACGCATATGGATTCCTGGAAAAGAATGTTTTTTGCCGATTTCATTGTGTAAATACATCAGCAGAATATTGGCTAAGATCGATAATAGAAGTATTGGGCTTCACTTTACATAACCATATACCACACCCTGTTTTTCATATTGTCACATGAAGATCAAACTCATAAAGAGATATTCAAAGAGGATGAATAGATGTCTCCCTGAAACAATGACAGAGATTAATCAAAGCACACACACAAAAAATGCCTTTTCAAATGTAGGCAACTGAAAATTAACTGTCTTCCTAATTCATTTTTATATAACATCAAACCATAAAGTTCAGTTAGAGCTTAACAAGGTCACTGATAAATCAAGTCCATAATGCCGTATTTTCCTGCCCAGTTGCAAAACAAGGGGAAAAAAACCAAAAAAACCCCACAAAAAAACCACAAAAACCAAACCAAACAACCAAGCACAACCCAAAAAGAGACAGTAGGCTTTTGCTGTGGAAGAAGCTAAGAGCAGCATGGAAACAAGAAGTACAAGGTAATTTCCAGTGTCCTCACATCTTAACAAGTTAGAGCGGAAGGCTTATGTCAAACCGATGAACAAACTACCAGGATGAGAAGGCCGCTAGTGACCAAGCTGAAAGTGAATTCTTGTTCCAGGGAAGGAGGGAGATGCTCAGAGGGAGAGGGGTGAGAAGCAGATGGAGAGAAAGAACAGGCATGAGAGTCTTGAGGTACAAGACTTCAGGTCAAAAAAATAATTGAAACACCGCAGCCATCAAGCACCTCTCTTTGGGTAATCCTCTCTTGCCTAGGCCACACTGTACCACCAGATGGCCCCGTGTGAACTTGGATGAATAATTGGTTACTCGCTTCAACGACATATAATTTCCAAGGGTGCTAGCTGCCAAAAGGAAAAATAACCAAAACCAAAAAACACTAAACCAAAAAAATCCCAAACGTTCAAAAGTCTGGCCATACGAGGCTTGAGAGTTTGAACATCTCCAGATTAGAATCCACATCTTGAGCCCTGGGGATGTTTGGATGCAGTATCATTGTTCAGTCTTAAAAAACAAAATGGGTGATGCACTAGTACAAGGGTGACATTGAATTCACAGTACAAATGGGAATATGTGCCATACCTGAGTTCATGCTTTCAATCTATGTGATGCTTGTCACAGGATCGCACCCAGCTTTGGGCATAGTGCCTTGGGAGAGATGGAGACTACCTGGAACTGGAGAGAATTCAAAGGAGAGCAATGAAGATGAACAAAAGTTCTGCAAAACACAACTAGTGTGCAAAGCCTGGGGAAAAAAAAAAATAAAAAGAAAAAAAAAGTCTTGCTAAGTTCTTTGGTGAAAAGCTTTCTTGGGCAGTTGCAGGCAGCAGCTGATGCTGTGGGCAGGGCCCTGAGTTAAAATCAGGAAGATTAGCAGAGCGGGACTAGGGCTGTGGTTCCAGGAGCCAGCAAATGTGAGATTAAACTTCCTGGAACAGGTAGTCTCTTGAGGATCCCTTCAGGTTCTTTTTGTAAGATGTCTAGGAGATTTCTTTGCAGGGGAATTAACAATTACACATATCAGTAGAAAAGCACTGAATGCTTCTACAACACCTACAGGAATTCCACCAAAACCTTTTCTAGAAAAGTACAGTGTATCAGGAATTGCAATATACGGTCTTTGCTAAGGCTGCAAGACATAAATTCATATAAGGACTTTTTACAACAGTTTACATTTGAACTAAGTGGCCAAAACAGCTATTTCAGAGCTATTATTATGTATATTATTACCATTTTAGAGAGACTACATGTTCTTATCAACTCCTAAACCTGCAGTTTGCAGAATGTGGAGGCCAAATCTGTTTCAGATACAAACAAAACCCCAAAACCTGAGTAGAATGAAAAGCCTGGGGAAAGGCTGTAACAAAAGCCTAACACCAAGGTACTCCTGAGCGTCCCACAGTGTATAAACCCCAGCAACAGGAGCTTAGGGAACAAATCCAAATTCTGTCACAGTATAGATTATTGGGTGTCTGGCTCTGCCCAGCAACAACAAAGAACATTACTACAAATAAAAGCATCGCTGTGACCCTTTGTTTAAAATTACAAACCTAAAGGACTCTATCTGTAGCAATAGTTGCTGTACAGCAAGACCCCAACAAAAGCCAAACCCATAATTTCAGCCTTCCAGCTAAGAAGCTGATAAACAAAGATGAAAAAAATGTGCAACTGAGTTACTGAATACCAAAAATCTTCATAGTAATAATTTGCTTATGTTAATTTGATTAATTTTTCCCCGTTTTTTTCTTGCTTGTGCTGTCTTTCTCGTACAGGATGAACCCTGAATCAATTGTTTTATGTTCAGATGTCATGTGGATTCTCTCCCAACTTCATCACTCTACCTCTCCATGCTTATGAAAGCCTAGAATTCTCAAGGGGCTTCTTTACCATGTAGGTACTCCTAGGGACAAGTCTTAACAAATGTCTGGGGTTAAACAAAATTTAACCTTGCAGAGAATGATGGCCCCTCTTGAGAGAAGGTTTCCTGCCTCTGACACCTGATGTCAATAATCCCAAAATTAACTTTCTCCCTTACCCACTAAACCTATCTGAACAGAAAAAAGAGTTTATTTTTAAAGGGGAAAATGCCTTCAAAATGTCCTTTGTTTTGTATTCACATCTTACCTTGTAGTAATATCTCACTCATGGAGCAGGTGCTCGAAGAACTTTCTCACACAAAAAGCCTTCTTACAATAGTTGCAATACATCCAGCAACATGCACCTGGCAACGAGCTATGACTGAATAAGTCAGCATCTGCAGCACCTGCATGGTGGCCCCTAACTGTGGGAACTCTGCAGGAGTCTATACATGCAGCTCAGGTGGACACTGAAGAAGGGATCTGGGAAAAAACGGGGACAATACAATTGAGGGGGAAATCAGGATATTAGCCATAGATTTGTAGGTAAAAAGCTTTCCCCATACTTCTGTTAAGTCATAGAAATACAAACTGGAGTATGTCCACCAGGCTTTGGGTACATGTGCTAAGTGCTGCTCTGAGCTCCAGTAACGGCTGAACTGTTGTAACTTTGTGGGACACCACGAATGATGTATAACCTCATTAACAATGTCTCTATAGAGTGGAGTAAGGGGACTTTCTGAGAAAGCCCTTTCATCTTGCTAAGCTTTAGTACATCTCCAGAAGAAGCTACAAGAAGGATCCTGGAGGTATAAAGGAAGTGTTCTGGTGGTTGTGAGCAAAGGTGAGGTGTATACAGGTAGTGCTGAAATGGTGCTGAGCCAGTTCCTTTTCGCAGACCTGATCCCATGATGTATCACTCATTTTTGATCTGCTGATTCACTGGAACTTTGGTCTCAGTATACTGATGGAGATTTATGATCACTTGAGCTTTTGCTTTAAAAATAGTTCTTACTGGAAACAGCATTGTAATTGCACACCTGTGTATATTTGATAGCCAGTCAAAATTTCCAAGAGGACTTCCCGAAATTTCAGCACTTCATCATGTAAATTCTCTGCCTGTGTTTATTTTATTTGGTTTACACTAATTTATGTACGTTACACAATGTAATAACTTTTTGCTTTATACTAAAGCACGACCTAGCATATAATTCCATAAGGAAGGAAAACAAGAAGTGCTGTGACAGGGAGCAATCATGCCAGGCCTACACCGCACCCACAGAGCATTCATGTATTATTCTCTTCCTGCTTCCATTTTCCTTTTCTTGTTCTACCTCTATGACAGACAAGGCAAGAAAACTGGAAATCATACAGCTAAAAGCTTTTGACATATTAACAGTCTAAATGCAGATATAGAATCACCTTCCAGCTGTGAGCCATGAGGGCTGTAGCTTGTTCAGTGCGCAATGACTTGGAGAGATGGTGTTTCCTCTTCTTCCCCGGGGTAGAAGACACTTCTGTGGAACAGTGAACACCTGAAGCTTCATTGCTTATGCTGTTTATTCTGTTCACAGCTGTCCTGCTTTGGGAAGTGCTCAAACTGTGTGAAAAATTATGACTACTGACAGGCAGAATCATCACTTTTAGGTGGAGGAAACATCTGCTTCAAGGAAGAACTGGTGACATGGTCTCCATTGCTGACATACACTGATCAACTGTCGATCACATCTGTTAGGCTTTCATGAAGAAAGTATGATGTCAGGTTTGTGGATATCTGTCCTGAAAGCATGTGTGTGTGGATATCCATGAGAATGGTAAAATTCTCTCTTATTTCCTCACTGCTGATAGATAGATTTGTAAGAAAGCTGCAAGTCTGTCTTTTCAAGATTTTTTGTTTCTCTTCTTTTCCCTGCTTAGCCTCATCTTTTCTCCATGCTGGAACACTCATTGGTATTTGCTAATTCTTTCAATTCTTTGAAAGTTCAGTGAAACAGCTTTATATTAACGTACCAAAGAAGAGCTAAATGGCTTTGTATTTATTGCTGTCTTAATAGCCTGTGGCTTATGTTATGATTTGACAGAACAGCTCCAAACCTTTTGGGTTTATTTGAAACAAATGTTGCTGAGAAGGATGAACACATAGATTAATGTATTAACTCACTACAGTTTATTACGGTAATTAGAAACGAAACAGCAACAATCATCTCACAGGTATATAATAATAAATCAGAAGATAAATTATGGCACCCTTACACTTTCAAATCCACCCTGGGGCCTGAGCCACGCCACGCTGCCTCCACCCCTGCTCCTGACTGCAAGCACCCACTTTCCTCCTGTGAAAACATCACCCGGACTCAGCACCCAAAGGAAAGAACCTTCACTGAGGGTTCTTCTCTAGGCAAAGGCAGGAGGGAGGCCAGCTCAGCTTAGAACCTTTGTTCTGGACAGTACATTTGTAGGGAAGATAGAACAGGGAATCTCCCTCCCAGGCCATGAAGAGACAAGTCATCATTTTCATCATAAAGTTTACAAGTGTCTTGCAGTTCTTGTGGGCTGACTAGGACAAGATCCAGAGCCTTCATTAACTTCTATTACATTACAATATCAAGAATGGAATAACAGTAAGCCCTTTCATTGGTGAACTTACAATGCTGGCCACTGGAATGAGCCTTGGGGTTCACCTGGGGAATAAACAAGGTGGTACAGTCCCCACTCTGCTCTGGGAAATGGGTTGTCACTCACATATTAGGAGATATTATAGACCAGAGTCTTCCACAAGCATTGCCACTTGAGACCTATCGCTTAAAAATAGAGCCAACTCAATGCAAGTACTAAAGACCTTGCAATTTTCTCCTGCAGACTCATTTTCTGAACTCAGCCCAAACTTCCATGCCCTTCATTGCAAGCTGTGGAAGCTGGTTACAACACCTAGCAAGTCACCATTGTTTTCATTAGCTCTGAAACATATTGCAGAGCTCTTATGTACTCCTGTGCCACTGCACAGCAGCTCTTGGGTGGGAGGGGTGTTAGGAAGTATTCTCAAGCTCACAGAAATGGAAATGTGATAAACTGGGTTGAGCATTAAAAGATGTCTGCAGGGAAATGCTACAAGATCCTTTATAAGGTAATGTCCATTTTTTCTGTTTT
>VZTO01007399.1:0-11286 GCA_013400615.1 Syrrhaptes paradoxus | reverse complement strand
CCTCAAACAATTTGTTCCTACACATTTATTCCATGTCTCCAGTAGCTTCCAGCAGAAATGTCAGCTGCTGGAAGGCCAAATTCTCTGCCACTGCAGCTGAACTATGTTATTTTTGCCAGCATTCTTCCAATAATTTAATTGACAGCGGTATATAATTTCCTTTTTTTCCTTAAGCATTACAGGCTACCTTTGTCTCCTGCACACCATATAACCCGCATCTTTTGGGTTCAAGGCACCACTTTTCCCTGATAGCACCTCTGGGTTCAAGTTGCTGTGCTGTGAAGGTTAAACAGCTACGTGCCGTGAAGAATTCATAACACCATCTCCTTTACCTGTAGCGTGCAATTTTCACTTCTGTTCAGGAATTCAACAAATCTGTCCACCACTCCGTGAGTGTTTATCACTTCATCTATCGGAGGATTGGGCTCTGGAATAGCAAGGCAGCATCAAAACCGCAGGTCCAACGCAAAGGTGTAAGCAGCATGAACTACTACTGAATTGAATGATCTCAAGCCACACTGAACTCACCAGAACAACTCTCCAGAATCACTCTGTACAACTCACACAACTGTAAATCATTGGCAATATACTACATGATCAAATTTATAAATAACTTTCTTTTCCAAACCTCAAAGCTGCTACGCTTCTGTACAGCAATAGAGGTGCACAAATGCTTGCAAAAGAAAGGTTATGTCAGAGCATACAGCAGGGATGAGAGGAGTTTTACCTTTGGAGAGTAACTTCCTGAACTTCTGAGTGGTTGCCAGCTGCAGATCAGGGTCATCTGAGAAAAGCATCTCCACCATCTCTCTCGTGATCACCCCCTCCTGAAAAGGCACAAAGGAGACAGAACCATGGTTCCATTTCACCCTAAGATTATTTAAGGCACCACAGTCATGACAACCTACAGTAATTTTGTGCTTAGCTAGCAACCCAAAGATTCACAATGTGAGATTACAGCACACTATTTACTTCCCGGCCAACTTTCCCATTCACAGAAGCAACACTCACAACACTCTCACAAGTGAGAAAACAACAACATTGAGGTGTCCCAGTTCTGTGCAGTCCACAGTGTTAAATCTGTCTGACAGCACAGTGGCAACGAGGAAAGGCACCTTACCCCAGACGTTGTGGAACTGACGTAGGAATCCACAAGGAGATTATCCAACATGGAGGCATCTTCACTGATCAACTCCACATTTCTTCTTTTAAAGAGCTGGTGGGGAACAGAACACAGGAGTCATTATTAGAAAGCAATGATGAACAGCCTTCATAACTAGACATTCTTGTTCCTCAAACGAGATAGCGTCAACTAGACTGAACGCAACCTCAGTAGAGAAGCAGTCATTAATAACAGCTCTGTGCTCTGAAGAGCGGCTTGGCATACAAACCCCAGTAATGAAACACGCTCAGTCTTGCCCTCAGATACGCAAATGCCCAAGCCAGAGACACCAGTGCAGGCAAGTACTGAACTGGGCTGAAGACCTTAGAGAAACCTGGGGAGAAGGCAGCTTGCAGACAATGCACTAGTAGATAAAAAAATTTAGTCTGAGCCACACACATCACCTGGGAATCACCTCTTACTTTTGCAGACATCCAAGCCAAAAAAACCCCACAAGCTCAGAGTTAAAAAATATGTACAACCCATACTTTCACTTGCTCTTCCTGCTTTGTGAGGCAATAACCCCATTCACCAATTAATTTAAAAAATTTCAAAAATAAAACCCCTTAAAAACAAGGATCTGTGAACAAAAGCCTCCAGTACCCCAAGGACAAAGTGCTTAGAGAGCTCTTGATGTGAGCTACACTCTGTACTAGGTACAAAGAAAAAAGACAAAAGCAAGATCTCAGAAGAGGAAAAATAAGAGGACTGCCAACAAACCTTAATGCACAGATCCTTGAAGATTCCAGTTTGGCAGCAGCACAATCCTGCTTGTGTTAAGGCTGAGCACAAGCTAGTCAAGCTGACAGTTACCTGTTGCTCTCGTTTCTGTTTGCGCAGCTGAATTCCTTCCTCTTCTCTTCTCCGACGCATTTCTTCGGGATTTAGAGCTTTGTTCTTGTAACTCTTCATTCGATAGTTATCCTTCGCAGGACTCGCCATGGTTTCTGTGAAGAGAAAAAAAAAATCCACCTCAGATTTCTTGTCACTCTCTGCTCCTTCACCCACATGTCCTTCCTGACAAGGAAGTCTGTGCTCCTGACGCAGCCTGGAGCAGCCAGATTAAACACTTATTTGCAAGAGCTGGTCTCAAACACTCAAGTAGAAGCTTCAAGTTAGAACGTGATCCTAGCCTTCGATCATGCGATATGCTGCCATGGCAAGAACGTTATGAAGTTTCTAGGAAGTGTAAGAATAGATTTAGTGTTCCGAAAGGAACCTGGACCCAACTTCACAATATCAAGCGCGTTACCCATATGAAAGGCTTCTACCCAAACAGCTTCACTCTCCTCAGGAGGTGCATAATTAAATTCTACTTTGCTTTCAGAAGAAGTTATTTCCCTTGTATCATCACGGCATAAATCACATCTTGACGCTTTCTCCCCAGATGAGGAGGTATGCATGGCAAAAATCCAGCAGAACTTGTGGCAAACTAAGGCCTTGATGTTATAACAATAAAAAACTTGCGAAAGGCAGAACTGTACATAACACAGGCTGTGCTTGTCCCACCAGGACAGTACCTGACCTACTTATTTTGCTGCTTCATATCTGACTAACGCTGTCCTTCAAACTTTGTTACTCGTGTATTTGTCCCCTAGTCAGGGAAGCGACACTCCACTATTTGGCCGGGTTAAAGGCCCCCAAGGCCAAGCAGAAACCTGAGTCCAGAAGGATATCAGTTCCTCAGCTGCATCCAGCTGTAACCCACTGCTTTGACCATGTTGACTCCTTCTAGCATCTTTTCCAACTCTCCCTTTCTCTCATGTATGATACAGATTATTTGTTTACCATCTGTGCCTTTCTCAGGACGGGGGGAAGCAATCACGATACACAACATCAAGTGCCAATTAACCCTGAGACCAACTTGCTCTTCTCCTGAAGTCTGCTGGACACCAATGTCTTTGTTTTCCTACAAATGCCAAGGGCAGGTGGAAGAAATGTCCTGTGAAAGTTTTCAACGCTATCTCCTTGCCCCTCCTCTTTCAAGCTTTAAGCACTCCTCACACTGCTCACAGAAAGTCTGACTTATCAACTGCCTCCAGCCACTCTGGAGCCCTTCCAAGATCAGATGGAGATGTTTCAGACTCTATTGCCCTCCTACTAGGAAAGCCCAAAGGCAAACCAAGACAAGACATATACAATGTACAAATACCCAACATTTCCTTGCTATTGAAGGAGGAAACCACTAGAAAAAATATTTTAACAGGAGAGGAAACAAAATACTTTCACTTCTATGGTTTCCAGAAAACAGATAAAAAGACATGGAGCACGGTAAAAAGGTCAGATTCCATTTCACAGTATCTGTGTTTTAAGAGGGTGTTCTCCTCCCTAGCCAAAATATCAAGGGGACATTCTTCTGAAAAGCAACAGATAAAGAAAAAAAACACAAAACCCCAAGTTCCTCCGGTCATTCAGTGCGCTAGAGATGCGTGTCCCTGGCAAACAGCCCTGACCTCACGCTGTCCAGAGCTGTGAAAACAATTTTGAAGCTCAGCGACTGCCAGCTGCACCCAGAGATTGCACCAGGCTCGGAGAGGAGCAGCACCACGGGTTGTGAGTTCATCGGCATCTCTGAAGCTAGAGAGAAGCCACCAGCCACAACCCATCATCAGTAAAAGCAGTATTCCAGTGCCAGGTTAGAAAATCTTTTTCAGTAACTTGCTTAGGGCACAGTAAGGGGACAGGAGTTAAGGAAATGGGACTATGTCACACTGAGCAACACTAAGGAAAAGGCTCATAGCCTCAAAACTGATCGTGGGGTTGAAGCAATCAAATGACAGTTGGGTTTACAAGATCTTGAGCTTTACAGAAGTCTACCTTTAGTCCCTTTCCTGAGGATCTCATTTTATAAGGTCTGTCCTCAATGAAACCAAGGCAAGAGACCTCCCTTGGAGGAGGAGGAAAAAGTGATTAAGTGACTTAACAGTGTCCCAGGATTACCAGCCAGTCATATAAATAGCCAAGTGACACATGACAGCTCAGCTGCCTCCCAACTTGCACGGGCACACCCTGGACCCTGCTGCCGTCGTCCAGAACACAGCCAGAGGCACTTGGCCACGCTGCAGGGCCTCGGAGCACACGGCTGCTCGGCTGCAAGGAAACCCCACAGACACAGCTAGCCCTGGAGGGTGATTTTCCACATCACTGTGACACGGTCTGTGGCACTTAATTTTCTATTTTTGCTTGCACATATTTATCTCTTCAGATTATTTCCACTGGCATCATCGGTGTCAATACTTTAATGACATTAGGATGCTAATTGGTTACATTACAGCCCATGTCCATGGCAAGGGATGGATGTCAAAGGCAGGATTATGGCTTCACGGTGAGCTCAGCAGAAGCTGCAGGCACCACAGACTGCAGCAAGCCCAAACACATGAAACAAAACAGACAGCGGGATGCCAGGCACATGCAAATTCTTCACTTGCAGTGTTTCAGTACAAAACATCCAGCTCACCCAGCGCATCTGCAAGCCACGCTCCAGCAGCATTAACTCAAACTCTGTCACTGTGAATCCCTGCAAAACAATCCCTTCAATCAGACTGCTGGAGTAACCTGGGCTGTCAGATGGGGGAAAGCAATCATCTGCTCTCAGAAGAGTCTCAAGCCACTGATTTTTCACTTTTCATCTGAACGTTGTTGTTCTGAGAACTTTTGCTTTTGCAGAAAAGCTCTCAACAGTACAAGTGGCAAAGGAAACTTCCCTAGAGCAAGTTTAGCTGCTCTAAAGGTTTAGCTACTGCATTTAGGCAGCCACCTCGACCGCCTCACGCTGCGCCTCTCCTAGGAAAGGTTTTTCTTCTCCGAGAGCCAGCTAAGCCCTGCCTTAAACGAAGATAGGATCAGCTCACACCCTAGAGTTACAAAATTGTTCTGATGTTGTTCCAGCCAGAACTCCAGAGCTCCAAGCTTACCTGCCGCACTCCAAGGGAGCCGGGCAACACGACTTTTTCCTTTACACCACAGCAGCTCACCCCGAGCAATTTGTGCAGCCTGCAGCGGCTCTGGGCACCCCTTTTTCCTGAGACCACACCAAACAGACTGCGTACCAGATAAACCGTTTTGGCAGTGCCTGCAGCCTGCTCCCCACTTATCTCACCCCAGAAGCCACCCCCCTGGCAGGACAGGTACAGGTGCCTGCTCACGCAGTGGGGAAAGGTTGGTGGCACCCAAGCCCAGGTGCCTGGGGCACAGCGCTGAGCCCATCTAACAGCTTGCTAAAGAAGAAGACAGGAAGGTCTTCAAAACATCCCAGTACATGGCAATGCAGGAGGGATATACAGGCATTTGGACAGTCCAGCCACACACCACGGTCACAGCACTGTCCCTCCACAACAGCCATAAACCCCTATTTTCACCCCACGCCTGCGTGGGAGCAGGACTGCAAGCCAAGGGGCCAGAACTTGCCCTGTTCTACTGGAACATCAGCACAGCATGAGGATGTTGCAAGAAAAGAAAGCAGCAAGAATTAGGACAGAATTAGAATGAGACACCTCCTCCACCAGTGGAAACAGTAGCACAGCTTTTCCCAAACTGCCCAAAGCCAGTCCAGCTACTTCTGTTCCGGGCCCTTGCTTACACTCTGCTCCCACCACCCCAGCCTCCTGCTGCAAGAGACAGCTTTGCTTCCTAGGAACGTGGTTTCCTCCAAGTTCAGCATCCCTTGGATTATCCCAGAGGGTACAATCTCCACCTTTTTCACTGGGCAACTAAACCCGACCACTGGCAGTCCCTCTGAAGCAGTCCTGTGTCCCCAGCAGCCCTGGACTCCAGTGACAACAGGGCTCGATGTGCATCACCCTCACCTCAGCCTCATCTGTCCCGTTCACCTTCCCCAGGGCAGAATTAAAAACTGCAGAGGTAAAAGCTTGTACTGAATGTTCACAGACCAAACAGTTCCACAAATCCACAGTTTTAACGCTGTTTCCAAACATGAGCACTTGAGGATCTGCTACTGACACCAAAACCTCAGAGGTCACTCCAGAAACCAGTGAACTTAGACTTGCAAGACTGACTCCACTTCAAAGAGTGTTCTGACCAAGCTTGGACAATATCAGTTCTGCTCTAGGAATCCCCTGACCTCACTCCATCCCTTTTGTAGCCAAGTACCTCCCCAAAGAGCCAAAAGAAGCTACAGCAAACACCAGCCACGGAGCTCAGCCAGAACACCGAAACCCCAGGGTCACAACTGCCACACCGATTGTAACAGCTTCTTCATGTTACTGCATCAGAAACCCAGCCGCGCTTCTTTCCAGATGATGCTCTTCCCATTTCTCCGCATTACAAAAAGCATTGGCTCCAAACATTTCTTTTTCCAGCTGGTGATTAAAGCCTCCAAGCTGAGTCACTGCAGGGACTCACACGCCTAAATCAGGATTTGTGCTGCTGAGTCAGACCAAAGCGACAGAGCAGAGGAACAGTTACACTGACAGACCTGACAAGGCTTTTTTTAAAGCCAAAAACACCCTTTTGCAGAGGTAACCATCACCAAACCCCCACTACAGCTCTGTTGCTGGGTGCAACACACAGCTAAGGTGATGCCTGGCCAGGCAGGAGGGCTGACAGCCGCGTGTTTGGAGCGGAGAGGGGCGGCAGAACCAGGCAATGAACACCAACACACTCGAACTCCATCAGCACTGATCCACCAGTTAGTGCCACCGGTACCTTCCAAAGCCGCCCAGCTCTGAGCGAGCACTGGGCCAGGCGACCTCCAAAGGCCCCTTCCAACCAAGTGTTCCCTGGGATAGCGTAAATGTGGTCAGCTACAACTAAATCCCCCTACATCTGACAAGTAATAGCAAAGCACAGGCAATGAAATACTAAATTCCACACGACAAGCCTTGCTGGCTAAATTTTTGTGTTTCTCCATTTCAATAATTACCTGAAAACCCAGAGGAGCCTCCCCACTCCTCCTGCCTCAGCAGTAGCTGACACCAGAGCGGTTTGGATCACACAAAGAAAAGGAACCTCACCTTCAGAACAAGCTAGCAGTGCTCAGTGAGAGGTTTAAGACTCTAGTCACCTCCCTGGACAATGTTAAAAACTCCCCATGATATTCAACCTATCTCCAATTACAGTAACCGAGGCATTTCTTAAAAAAAAAAAATCAAAGCATTTGTGATCTTTCTGGATCTGGGGAGGGAGGGCTGTAAGAATATGCCGAACATCTCCTCCTCATCCTCTCACCGACTCTTACTTTGTCAAACTATCACCAAAGCCACCACTTTAAGGGAACAAAAAACAATCAACGCAAGAGATGACAGAACAGCGTTGGGCATTTCTGAAGGGTTTTGAGATCTAAAGCCTCTCTTCCTCTAGCCAAGCACACCAGCATGAACTGCCACTCTCCTCATAAAGAGCGTCACTCTGCAATCAGCGCTTATGTGGATTTTGTTCCTTCCTTCCCCACTCGGGGAAGAGCTCCTTAACTCTGAGAGCAGAAACAAACATTCTTCTGAAACTCAGCCACGTAAGGCATCTTCCAGCACCCTGCAGACGTGTCTTCAGGCACTTACGAGCTTAGGCACTCGCTTTACAGCACAACACAAAGGTTCCTCCTGACAGCAGCTACAGACACAGACCTATCCACGTCTCTAGAGAATCCTCTTCTAGAAAAAATGTGCCTCAGACAACCTTCATAATCTGTACTACTTAAAACCAAATCAAATTAAGTTGGTTATAATGAATATACAAACTAGTTAAATTACTTGGACACGCTGTATAGAAAGACAGCTCTGAACTGCCACCAGAAATTACCCAAAAAGAGATTATATTAAACCTGTCAATTGGAAAATTTTGCAGTGAATAAGGAGGAAAAAAAAAATTCACTTGCTCAGAAGACGAAGGGAAAGGAAACCCAAGAGTTGTGCTTCCAGGAGAACAGCTACATAAGGAGTCCTGCCAAACAAGCAGCCAGTCAAGGCTTCTCCTCCGCAGCCCTGGAATTACCCCGCTGCTGTTAAACCCTGGAAAAGTGTCCAGGGTCCGGTGTTCTGTCGCTCGTGCGGGTCTATTTTGCATGTCTGCTGCTTTTATTTTCTCACACAGGTTATGCAAGTGTTGACTACAAATAAACACACCCAGAGCCAGCTCTCTTCCAGAGATGTCTTCAGCCCAGCCTGCCACCGTCCCCTGGCCGGGCACCTCGCACATGGGGACACGCTGTGCTAGTGAAACACTTATCCACGCAGCTCTGTGCCCGCCCGGCGCAGCAGCCACCGTTGGCTCGTTCCCTTCTGGTTTAGCTACCAAGAGCCAGCGATCTGATATCGCCGCTGGAATGTGCAACAGCTTCGCTGGCGGGGCTGGCTGGGGAGGGGGAAGGGAAAAGCAAAAATTCTCTTTGGGGGAAATTCAGTTCTACAGCACACTCATTCTTCACTAGGGTGAGAATACGACTAGGATTGCTTTAGGCTGCCCATGCCCTGGTGTGAAAAGAACCCACCAATTCCTCAGTCCGGTTCTCAATACACGTCAGTGTCAACTCCACCTCCTCCTGCTCTCTTCACCCCAAAAATCTGAGGTTTGGGGGCTTTAAGTCATCTTCAACCTGATTTACATGTTCTGGGACATCCAGATTTCCTTAAGAGGGGACTGGTGACCTGCAACAGTGTCACCTGAGGTCACAGCCTCCTTTGTAACAGTTGTTAAGAGAGGGATTAACTCTTCAACTAAGTCAACTCAAACTTGACACACAAGAGCTACAGGAGGTTAAAAGCAACCAGAAACAGAGACAATGGCAGAGAGCTCATCCTTCCCAACACGGGCTTTGCTCCAGAAAGGAACCACAGTGCCTGGTCTGCTAAGCAGGTTTGAGTTTATCTGGACCTCACCAGCACAAGAGCCGAAAGATGAAAGGCTGAGGGAATCGGTACTTTCACTGTTCTACCCAACTCAGCGATCCAGCTCCCCTTCACAAAGTTCATGTTTGCTCTCCTGAACACAAGCAAACAAAGCAAAATAGCCAAATAACTCCCTAAATTCATCAGCTACGGAAGTTTGGTTAAGAATCAAGGATTAGATACTGCTCCAGAGGCTAAATAGAACCGCCAAGGCATTGAGACATGTCATTTGCATAGCAAACGAAGAACGAACCCATGAGCCTTTCAAACATCACAGGCAAGAGAAATATCACAGCTACTTACAAGCACTCCCCTACCCTCAACCTGCGCCACACAGGACGGGGTAACTGCCAGAATTCAGTCCTATTAACCTAAAACAGCGTAAAAGTCTTAATTTATTTTAAAATTAGGATAAAGTTATGTTAGGATAACCCAAACCAGAAGAGGATTAAATTCTTGCTGTCAGAAAAACGGCTGCTTCGAACTCCAAAGGCAGTGGCGGGAAGGACCATGAACATCCCCAGCTCCGGATCATGCAGGCGCTCTTCAGACATTCACCAACAGGCCCGAGGACATTTTTCTACTCCAAGCTGCCAGTCAAGATTTTACATCTCAAGCTATAAATTAAGTTTTAAAAGCTGTTCTGGACGGGGAGGTGCTGCAGCCACTGCACAGACTCATGGCCACCGACTTTTCCTGAAACATCCCAGGAGAGGTTGGAAGACAGCAGAAGAGTTTCTGACAAAGTCGTTTGGATCAAGCAGCATCCCACCACAAAGGGTATTTTTAAGATTTCTGAAGGCAAGTCTGGTTAAGAGATAACATTACAGGTGAAAATGGATAAGCCCTTAACCCTCACGTCCCAGAGGAACCCCATTCTGCTTCACAGAGAATACACCCGCTACAGGGGTGGCTTTCCCCCTCACATCCACTCACTCCCCATCTTACTGAAGCCTCAAGAAAAAGACACCTCTCTTCCCCGGGTAGGGAGCTTCAATTTCAGGCTACATCAAAAAAAGCCTGCTGTTACTAAAGTACCTTTCAAATACTCAGCTAGGGGTTTTTTTATAGCTAATGGAGAAAGCTGTCTGCTACCTTTCTGAACCTTTCAGTCTATTTATCCACACTGCTTACAGACACACCAGGTCCTCACTCCACTGCTTCCCTGCAGGGTGTCAGGCTCACACTGTCCCCAGCCACGCTGCACAGGGCCGGCCTCACTCAGTTTATATTGACGCTCCTGTAGAAGTTTTTTTCTATAAAAGCTCCAGCAGCCCAGGCCCTGCGGGGTTATCAGCAGGCCGGACAGTTCAGCAGCCTTGAGACTGGTCCCAAGCTCCTACAAACCCCCACTGTACATTACCCAGAGATCAGAGATCTCACAGACACTTTGATGGAGCTTCAATCGCAGCAGTTCCTCTCCACCCCCTCTGAAGGCTTTTACCTTGGTGCCTGCGGCAGAAGCAGCCCCCAAATACCCCCGGGCCGGACTGTCACGACAGTAAACACCCCGGGGCCGGACTGTCACGACACTAAACACCCCCGGGCCGGACTGTCAGGACACTGAACACCCCCAGCTGCTCCCCTCGTTCGGCTCCGGCGCAGCCCGAACACATCTGGCGGTCACCGAGCCGCTGTCACCCCTGCTGAGACCAGGCAAAAGCCACCGGACCCCCCCGCTCGGTGCTGCTGGGCTGGGGCAGAGCCCGGCCCCCGCCCCGGGAACCCCTCAGCAGGAGTCCCCCCGCCGCAGGGTCCCCCCAGGCCCGCGCTCCGCCCGCCAGCGGGCTCCCAGGGCCCTTCCCAGGGAAGGCGCCGCCGCTCCGGGATGACTCAGCGGCGGCGGCCGGGCCCGCAGCCCCCCACCCCGNCGGTGAGGGGCGCGGCCGGCGCCAGGAGGGGCTGTCCCCGCTGCCCGGCCGAAGGGGCGGCTTCTCCCCCCTCCCCGCGCCCCTCCGAGCGCTCCCGGGGCGGCCCGGCCAGCGGGACAGCGCCCGCCCTCACCCATCGCGGCTCCTCAGGCGGCGGCTCCCGGGCTGCGGCGGCCACAATATGGCGGCCCCGTGCCGAGGGAGGGCGAGAGGAGCGGTGGGGACGGCAACCGGAATGGGACAAACCTCCTCCGCGCTGCGGCCGCCCCGCCCTTTAAGGTGTCAGGGGCGGGGCGGGGCGGGGCCAGGGGGGCGCTCCTTCCTGCGGGGCCCGCGGCCCTCGGGCGCCCCCAGCGGGCGGGGGTGGTGTGGCGGACCTGGCCCTGCCCGGGCGTCCCGTCCCCTCCTGTCC